>OY282644.1:59445065-59697565 GCA_958299015.1 Tetanocera ferruginea | reverse complement strand
CGCCCGCAACCTCGCAACCAATGGTATGACCAGGAGTGTCGCGACGCGACAGCAGCAAAATACGCCGCATATAAAAAGACGCTGCAGTCAGCTGCAACGCGAGCCATGCACGAAAACTATCGCGATAAGAGGAAGGAAGAGAGATGCCTTTTCAGACGTAAAAAAAGAGAGCAGGAAAAGCGTGAGCGAGAAAAAATTGAGGTGTACCAGGGCAGGAAGGATGCTCGAAAATTCTACCAGCAGGTTAAGCGTCTAACCCAAGGTTTCAAGCCCGGAGCATCCACTTGTAGAGATGAGAATGGTGATCTGGTAACAGACACGCAGTGCGCATTGAGATTATGGAGACAGCATTTTTCCAATCTGCTTGCAGGCGACGATACTAACAATTCCGCCCTTGGAGAATGCAGTCTGACACCACCAATCGACGATGATGGAGTGGAAATTCCACCACCTAGCCATGACGAGGTTAAAGTTGCTATCCAGCGACTCAAAAACAACAAAGCCGCAGGTGCTGACGGCCTGGCTGCTGAATTGTTTAAAACCGGCGGCGGTGAATTGATAAGGTGCATGCATCAACTCATCAGCAAAATATGGCTAGCGGAAAGCATGCCCGACGATTGGAATCTCAGTGTGCTTTGTCCTATACTTAAGAAAGGAGACCCGACAATCTGCGCCAACTACAGAGGTATCAGTCTTATATCCATCGCATATAAGGTTCTTTCGAGCGTATTGTGTGAAAGATTGAAGCCGCATACCAAAACACTGATTGGACCTTATCAGTGTGGCTTTCGTCCTGGCAAGTCCACCATAGACCAGATTTTTACACTACGCCAAATCCTGGAAAAAACCCACGAAAACCAAATCGACACCCATCATCTCTTTGTTGATTACAAAGCTGCGTTCGATAGCCCGATTCGGGATTGCCTGTACGCAACAATGTCTGAGTTCGGTATACCTGCAAAGTTGATTAGGCTCTGCAAGATGACGTTGAGCAATACATGCAGCTCCGTCAAGGTAGGAAATGACCTCTCCGAAACCTTTAATACCGAACGAGGTTTCAGACAAGGCGACCCGCTATCATGCGATCTCTTCAATGTCATCATGGAGGGGATCCTACGAAAGGCAGGTGTACATCGAAATGGCACCATTTTCTACAAAGGTGTCCAGCTCCTTGCGTATGCTGACGATATCGATATTATCGGCAGAACCAAGAGAGATGTAACCGCTGCTTTCGCCGCTATCGAAAAGGAATCAGCCAGAGTGGGTTTGACGGTGAACGAGGGCAAAACAAAGTATATGCTGTCTGCAAATAGGGAAGTGCGGCGTCTAGGCTCCCATGTTACAGCAGGCAAATATAACTTTGAAGTTGTCAAGGAGTTTACTTACCTTGGCACCGCCGTAAACAGCAACAACAATGTCAGCCTGGAGATAAAGCGAAGAACAACAATTGCTAATAGGTGCTACTACGGGCTAAGTAAGCAATTAGGTTCCAGAGCCCTCTCTCGATCGACAAAACTAACACTCTACAAGACGCTCATCATACCTGTGCTTCTCTATGGCGCTGAAGCATGGGTGGTATCGCAAGCAGATGCAGCCGCTCTTGGGGTGTTCGAGAGGAAAGTTCTTCGCAAAATCTTTGGTCCTGTTCGAGTTGGCGACGACTATCGCATTCGAATGAACCACGAACTGTACGAGCTCTACGACGACATTGACATAGTCCAGCGTATAACAATTCAGCGACTACGTTGGCTGGGTCATGTCTTTCGTATGGATGAAGAAGCTCCAGCGAAAAAGGTGTTTGAGGCGAAAGCCGAGGGTCGACGACGAAGAGGAAGGCCATGCCTCCGATGGATTGACCAGGCCGAGGAAGCCCTTACCGCGCTTGGTGAAAGAGATTGGAGACGGCGCGCGCGAAGCAGAGACGCCTGGCGAGACCTGATGAAGACGGCCGTAACCCGTCAACGGGTTGTCATGGCCACCTAAGTAAGTAAGTAAGAAGAAGGTATCCCGTTAACCCTAGAAGGACATGCTTTTTTTTATACATAAAGGTCATGCTTCGTCGAATCGACGACACCATTTTTTAAAAGGCCCCTATCGATGTCCTATACGGAAAAATCTTTAGAAATTACTTGTTTTTGATTATTCAGATTATTTAAAATAAGAGAAAATACCAAACAATTTTATGTATAATAGTTCTTAATAAAAAATAAATCTTTTCTGTTTGAGTTCATTTGGCTTTTTTTTAAAAAAGGTACATGAAACAAAATTGAATATTAACTACTTTAAGCATACATTGAATATAAAATTAATTTTTATCTTAAAAACAAAGTTCTAAATTTTATTCTGATGAAGTTTTTAAATGGATGAGGTCATACTATAGGCAATAGGCAGTCAGTTTTTTTAGCCTCCACTGTACCAAAGCAAGCGCTGAAACAATCAAGTTCATCATTGGATTCGTTGTAGATCGATACAATTTTTTCCAATTTCTTAATATTTATATATGTTTTTGGTTAAAGATTTAGCGTTCTAGCAATAAAAATGGAATATAAATACAAAAACTAAAAAAAAATCCAAAATATGAAACTGAAAAAGTTACTCAAAAGCCATGCTTCGTCGTTTCGACGACGATAATTCTTAAAAATCATACTTCTAAACTATTTTTTCGGTTCTACGTCTGCGCATACGTTCAAGCTAGACTTTGACTGGTGCTATAGGAAAAACAAGTAAAGAAAGTCTAAAGTCGGTCTAGGCCGAATATGAAATACCCTAAACCCACTTTTCAAAAAAAAAAAAAAATTAATTGTAAATGGGCGTGTCCGTGGGCGGATGAAGTCCATTTTTCCAAACCATCTTTGTCTTGTCATAAAAAACATACGTGCCCAATTTTAGCTCTGTAGGTTAAACACATGCTTATTTATTGCGTTTTCAATTTTTGGGTTGTATGGGAGGTAGGCGTGTCCGTGATCAGATGACGTCCATTTTCCGAAAACATATTTGTGTTGGTATGAGACACATACATATCAAATTTTATTGTTGTAGGCTAGTTATGAGCTGAGCTATGTAGTTTTCAATTTTCGCGTTATATGGGAAGTAGGCGTGTCCGTGGGCGGACGATGTCCATTTTTCAAAATCATCTTTTTTTTGTTATAAAAAACATACGTGCCAAATTTTAGCTCTGTAGGTTAAACAGAGGCTTATTTATTGCATTTTCAATTTTTGGGTTGTATGGGAGGTGGGCGTGTCCGTGAGCGGATGACGTCCATTTTTCGAAGACATCTTTGTGTTGGTATAAAACACACACATACCAAACTCTGTTGTTGTAGACTTATTATGAGCTGAGTTATGCAGTTTTAAATTTTCGCGTGTTATGGGAGGTAGGCGTGTCCGTGGGCGGATGATGTCCATTTTTCAAAACCGTCTTTGTCTTGGCATAAAAAACATATGTGCCAAATTTTAGCTCTGTAGGTTAAACAGAGGCTTATTTATTGCGTTTTCAATTTTTGGGTTGTATGGGAGGTGGGCGTGTCCGTAAGCGGATGACGTCCATTTTTCAAAGACATCTTTGCGTTGATATAAAACACATACATACCAAATTTTATTGTTGTAGGCTAATTATGAGCTGAGTTATGCAGTTTTCAATTTTCGCGTTGTATGGGAGGTAGGCGTGTCCGTGGGCGGATTCCAAAAATATTCAATAGTGCAGATCCTTGAGTGCACGTGACCATGTGTTCCAAGTTTCATTCAATTATCTTTACGCTTTCTTCTTATCCGTGTATACGGACAACACACAGACGGACAGACGGACGGATGGACGGATGGACATGAATAGCTCGACTCACGAGGTGACGCTGATCAAGAATATATATACTTTTCTATACCGGACTCGCTTCGTTCTATGCGTTACAAACGTTTGCACAAAGTTAATATACCCTGACCTTTCAGGTTTAGGGTATAATCAGAAGAAAATAAAACAAAACAAGGAAGAAAAACGATTTAATGTAACCATGCGTCGTCGATTCGACGAAGCATGTCTTTCCAAGGTTAATAGCCAAATAGCCACCACGACCACGCTTACAGGACCATATTCTTTTTTATGAAATTTTCCATAACAAAATCGCAAAGTGGCTATGTCCTCGAAGAGTCACGAATTCCATCTTTGAGGTCTTGAATCGACGCTGGGCTGTTGGCGTAGACCTTATCTTTCACGTGACTCTAAAGGAAGAAGTCGCCTCTTCGAGAGATAACACGGGCCGGAAACTTTTCCCGGAAAAGATCAATGATTTCGTTGCTTGTATGGCACGTAACGCCCTCTTATTGAAAGTAAACGTTGTCCAGATCAATACCATCCAACTCCGGCCATAACAAAATCATTAATCATCTCTCAATTCGAAAGAACGACGAGGAATGGACAAACCTGGGTTTTCTTCAACACTTTGGGCTACAGCAGGAATATTCTCAATTGTTCTTGAGCGACGTGCACGAATTTTATTCTTCACATCACTAACTTGTCGCAACAGCTCGAATTTTTTCACCAATTTCTGCATTGTGGTCCGACAAGGTGCTTCACGACGACCAAAAAATGCTTTAGTTTTGCGAACTGTGACTGCAAAATTTTCGCCATTTTTGTAGTGAATTTTTATAATTTCAATGCGTTGTTGAAGCGTGTATCGTTCCATTTTTATAATGGCGTAGTTTTTACTTGTCAAATGTCAAAAAATAACAGCTTCAAAAGTGACAGTTACCGAAATAGCGGGCTATTAAAAATAACACCTCTTATTGGAAAACCCTTTATTATATGTCTTCTTAAAATATATCAATTTTGAGTTTCTGATTTGGATTCAAAATGACAATTTTGTTCAACACATGAAAAAATTGTGTACACTGAAAAAACTTGTACGCGAACTTGTAAATCTCTTATAAACCAAAATTAAAATTTTTTCATAAACATTTTTTCTCGTTAAAACATTTTTTTGAAAGAAAGAATTGACCATTTCAGCCCTTGAAAGGACTTTGACTGAGCTTCTTATGATCAATTGTGTTGTGTGTGTTATTAAATGTTTGCACACAACTGACCGAGAACAGGACCTACATGTTTTATGCCGACTCCGAACGGCTAAAGTTCATGTTCTCAAAAGGCTTTACATGGCATTATTTACTCTCTGAGGTTTTCCATTGTCTGCAGAGAGGTGGTACCAATAAGAAAATTTTTTTTATTGAAAAAACTTTTCGCCGCGACTGGGGATCGAACTCAGGCTCCGAGCATGCTAAGCCACACACTTAACCTGCATGCCACGGCCAACACAACATTTTTTCAGTGCACAAAATATTTCATAAGCGAAAAATATAAGCGCCGTTGTAATCTTACCAACATGAAATGGCATAAAAAAATACTTATCCTTCTTTTTTTTCCTGAAGTTGCATTTGCTGCACTGTGTTATTGAAGAAATTCGCCTTATCGCAACATGAGAACCAGAGGGTTCCATCTGGCTTTTTTTAAGTTTTGCGTTTTTATACCCTAAACCTGAAAGGTCAGGGTATATTAACTTTGTGCAAACGTTTGTAACGCATAGAACGAAGCGAGTCCGGTATAGAAAAGTATATATATTCTTGATCAGCGTCACCTCGTGAGTCGAGCTATTCATGTCCGTCCGTCCGTCCGTCCGTCTGTCCGTCTGTGTGTTGTCCGTATACACAGGATAAGAAGAAGGAGTTGAGATAATTGGATGAAACTTGGTACACATGGTCACATGCACCCAAGGATCTGCACTATTGAATATTTTTGGAATCCGCCCACGGACACGCCTACCTCCCATACAACGCGAAAATTGAAAACTGCATAACTCAGCTCATAACTAACCTACAACAATAAAACTTGATATGTATGTGTTGTATACCAACACAAAGATGTTTTTGAAAACTGGTCGTCATCCGCTCACGGACACGCCCACCTCCCATACAACCCATAAACCGAAAACGCAAGAAATAAGCCTGTGTTTAACCTAAAGAGCTTAAATTTGGCACATATGTTTTTTATGCCAAGACAAAGACGGTTTTGAAAAATGGACGTCATCCGCCCACGGACACGCCTACTTCCCATACAACGAGAAAATTGAAAACTGCATAACTCAGCTCATAATTAGCCTACAACAATAAAATTTGATATGTATGTGTTTTATATAAACACAAAGATGTCTTCGAAAAATGGACGTCATCCGGTCACGGACACGCCTACCTCCCATACAACCCAAAAAGTTCAAAACTCAATAAATAAGGTTATGTTTGTCATAGAGAAATTAAATTTGGTATGTACGTATTTTATACCAAAACTAAGATGTGTTAAAAAATTGGGTGTAATCCGTCCATGAACACGCCCACCTCCCATAGCGAAAGCACAATAAAGGCACTAACTGTGAGCTACAGGAATAAATCTTGGTATGTGTAAAATTTTCATCAACATTTAAATGCATATAAATTATAGGCTTCATCCGCCCACGGACACTTCCATTTACAATAAAAAATTTTTTTGTTTTGGAAAAGTGGGTTTAGGGTATTTCATAGTCGGCCTAGACCGACTTTAGACTTTCTTTACTTGTTTTATTAGAATTTATTCTTTGTAATGGTTTTTATCGTGGTGACCGTGGCATGCAGGTTAAGTGTGTGGCCTAGCATGCTCGGAGCCCGGGTTCGATCCCCAGTCGTGGCGAAAAGTTTTTTTCAATAAAAAATTTTTCTGATCGGTCACCACCTCTCTGCAGACAATGGCAAACCTCAGAGAGTAAACAATGCCATGTAAAGCTTCTTGAGAACATGAACTTTAGCCGTTTGGAGTTGGCATAAAACATGTAGGTCCAGTTCTCGGTCAATTGTGTGCAAACATTTAATAACACACACAACACAATTGATCATAAGAAGCTCGGTCAAAGTCCTTTCAAGGGCTGAAATGGACAATTTGTTTTTTTTTTTTAATGGTTTTTATCTTTTACAGAAATTATTCTGAAATAATAACCGAGTTATTTAGTTCTATCTGCAAAAAAGTAGATGTGCCTGTTCCAGAAGATTATACCTGCAACCAATTTCAGTGCTGTGACAAAAATAGAATAAATTGAGTTAGTTTTTTTAAAATTTGTAAATGTAAAAAAACAACTTGAATTGATTGATTCAAAATGAAATTGGAAATATTGAAAAAGTGACAGCACGTAGAACTATGCGGTTGCTATCTGTTGCTATTGCATCATTTCTTCAAAACAACCCACTTGTTCGGACTATAACTTTAAAATATAGACAACATCCATTCAAACATTGAAAAAAGACTAAAATATATATTATAATAAATAAAAAATCATATTTATTCTTTAAATAGTACAAAATTGGCATCGAACATTAAAAATGCGTTCCTGAAGAAGCCAGATAAAACCCTCTCATGTCGCGATATATTTTAAATAGCAATTATTTTCACTTCGGAACTGATTTTTCGAGATCCTAGAGATATTTTTTTATTTATCATTAAGAACTTAAAAAAAAATAAAATAGGGGTTTAAAAAAAAACATTTAGTCGCAGGTTTACGCAGACTGAATTGGTACCATTGTCTTTGTAATAGATCCTGTTTAACGCCATAATAATTTTATCATTACCCGCGATAACCTGCAAAAGTTATTTTCTAAAGAAAACAGTATTTTATATTATTTTGTATAAAATAATGTTATTTTGATGGAATATATCCTTTGACAAAGACCTACAAAATTAATTTGAGATTTACGAATTGACATGGAGTAGTAATTGATTTGTAGACATTTTAGTAATTTCATGAAATCAACGTTGATTGATGACAAAAATTTCGATGTCATGACGCTTTCTTGTACTGTTACTGTTCATAGTGTGGCATTTTTCTTGTGATTTTAGACACTTTTTGAGCTCATTGAGATGCTTTGATAAGAAAAAGTTCCAAAAACGTTTTTAAATAAGCTGCACATCAAAACATAAACAAGAAATAAAATAATTGAAAAAAACAGCCAAATTTTGCAAACAAGCGCAATAAAAGAAAAGTATGAAAAGCATTGAAAAGTATGGAAATAAGCTTCAAAGCATAACCACGACATGAAACAAAAAATCAGCACTGTGCACACAAGAAAGATAGAAGAAAAAAAAAATCGAAAGGCCTCAAAAGTGGCGTGACCTTGAATTTAAGCGTGCACTATGAACTCTATGCGCTTTTTCCATATGATTACTCATGAAGTGTTTTCCAGCCGCTGTCAACAGCTTGCACTATGAACGTGGCCTTAGGCTGTGTGAGTAGTGAACATGCGAGATAGATAGCTTTTTTATTTTCTATGTAAGAGAGAGTTTTTTTTTCCAAAAATATATACTTTTTTATTTTAACAGAGCCTTTCCATCCCAATGATTTATACCGTATTAACAATGAAGATATCTGGTGTACTCGGTTTTTGGAAATGTACGATTTGGATATGAAGATTTCAATAGACAAATTGTGGGAAACATGCACTTGGCGCAAGCAATATGGAGCTAATGATCTGCACGAGAGCAATATACGCAGGGACTATCTTATGGAAGGCATTGTTTTTTCTCACAACACAGATGTTGATGGGAAGCCACTATTAATCTTTAAAACGAAACTTCACACAAGAGGCACAAAAGACATGGACGAAATGCTGAGAGTAGTGGTTTACTGGATAGAGAGAATTCATCGTGAGACTAATTTGGAAAAATTGACTTTAGTTTTTGATATGGCTGGAACTGGTTTGTCCAACATGGATTTGGACTTTATAAAACGCATTATTGACAATTTCAAGATGTACTATCCGAATGCTCTTAACTATATTCTGATATACGAGATGGCATGGGTTCTAAATGGTAATTACGATGATTTTTATTTTATTTCTCTCATAAATAGTCTTTTTCTCTTTGTTTTTTTTTATACAGCTGCATTTAAGATAATTAAAGGTTTGCTACCAGCAAAAGCTCTAGAAATTCTGAAAATGGTTACAAAAAAGGACATAACAACCTACATCGATAAGCAAAGCTGTCTTACGAGTTGGGGGGGCAGCGACTCCTACGAGTATATTTTCGTGCCAGAAAAAGTTGAACAATCAACTAGTTCTGTTGTAGGCACCACACCAACGATTTTGCCATCAAACGTCGAAACCATAAACTACAGCCAATCCAAAAAGGTAAGTCATTTAAAAACTATAAGGATATATCTTGGGCTTGATCCAAATAAAAATACTACAGCTGAGTTAAATATATTCCAAATTATTTAGGCTTTGTTATTTTTATATCATTTTGTATAAGGGATAGGCTTGTTTTTCCTACAATTTTAAACCCAGAGTATGTCTTTATATTAAAGTTTATATATAATACTAGTGTAAAAGCCCGTCCTTCGACGGGAAGGAACCATTTAGAGTGCAAAATGCGACAAAAAATTTATTGGATTTATATACAAAGGTTTTTATTTGAAAACATATTTATTAAATTATGTTGATAAAGCTTCTTTATATACAACATTTCTAGTAAAAAAATTCTTAGAATTTTTAACCTTGTCCCTTGCCATCTATAATGCTTAGTTTTACATCATCAGCCCGCTCAAACTGCCCAAGACTAAATACCAGTTCTTTTAGAAAAACTCCTAATTTTTGCAATATTTAACCTTGCAATTTATTTATGGTCATTGAAAATGTCAGTTTAATTGGAAATTGTCGCCTCCGGAGAGTGAAAGGCAAATCTGTGTTTGTCGGGGCCAAATCAATTGTAGGTATGAAAACTATTTCATGTTCGCCAGTGCGCCTGTCAATACCTGTGCGATGATTAATTAAGTTTTTAGGTTTTTCAAAACTAACCACCTTCCATTACCACCACCTTCTCTTTTGGTATTGAAATTTCGAAGAAGTATTATAATACTTCCAATTTTGAGGTTGAACTTATGCAGTGGCATTCCTGAAGGATAAAATTCATTCAAAAACTCGGCAGGGTAATTTTGTTTATCGTTATCATCACTGTTTTCAATTTAATCCGTGCTCAGATCTCTCACTGTGTCACCAACTAAAATATTTAGAACTTGCTCGTTGACTTCGTTCACATCGGAATTTTTTGTGCACAGGATAGCAATTTTGGAATAACGGTTGATGTTATTCGGACTCAAAGTATCGCCAGAAATATATTTAATGGATTTGTCCATTATATTGGACACTTCAGAAAAAAAATTTTTCTATTTTCCAACGTCTTTTCTAAAATCAAATAGGTTGGTACTATGAAATGAAGTTGTGCTAACATGACAAAAATAATTTTAGGGAGATATATAACGTTTAACTTAGTTAGATTTTCGATTTTATGCCCAACAGAAGCCTTCAATTTTTTTATATCGCGTGTTAATAAATTTTGCAAAAAATAAGTGATTATTATGATTGGTGTGCAAAGTATATTTTTTTTTTATAATAACAATTGCATAAATAACGCATTTGCATTTGTCTCCGATTGTTTTAGTTGAACTAAAATATTATAATACAACGTTATCATGGTTTTGTCCATTATATTAGACAGCCTGCCAAAAGCAAAGCAGCTCGTGTAAAAATCAGAGGGATGTTTTTTAATCTTTTTATTGGTTAAATGATGGGAATATAAGCTCAAAAAAATTTTCCACGATTATTCTAGGCAAGCCATTGAAAGGGTTAATAAGCGAACCTTTACAAACAAAATAATCTGGAATTTCTATGATATCTTCATCTCCATTTCCTAACTTGAGTAGCCAATCGCTAAAACTTGGATCAGAAGACCGAACATTGTGATTTAGTTCTAGCAATTCCAATTGACACCAACGTCACTGAATGTAATAATTGCTGTTCAGTTTATGCAGATCAAATAGGTTCTGGTTCTGTTAATTAAGAAGTACTGTAATAGCAAGACATGATTTTTGATGTATAGTAGTTGAGGAAAATGACGATAGTCTTCAAGTACAAAGATTTCCAATACATAATTTAAGAATAGGTGCTGGTCCAGACTGAACAGGTTCTAAAAAGTATAGTACGTACAAAGATTTTAAATAGATAATTTTACAACAGGTTCTGGTCCAGGTCGAACAGGTTTTAAAAAGTACAGTACGTACAAAGATTTTAAATAGATAATTTTACAACAGGTTCTGGTCTAGGATGAACAGGTTTTAAAAAGTACAGTAGGGGAGAGTGGTACTAGTTGTCACAAAATTTGAATGAACTGCTGTAACTCCCACAAATTAAGCAATAATGGCACTGCAAAACTTGTAAAGATAAATTCAATATTTTATTCTTCAATCCTGATATGAATAACGAATATTATTTCGAAATAAATCAAAAAATTTTCTAGATAAAAAATTCAACTCGTCTGGGACAAGTAACCCCACCCGTGGGGTAAGTTGTCTCAACGCGTAGTCCCCGTTGTCACACCTCTTAATCGTCGTCGCTGCCACACTTCGAAGAACAATTTAAGCAGCAATGTATCAAACAATCACTTTCAATGCATTATGTGCACAACGTTTGCAGTTTATATATTGACGACAATTGTTATTGGAATTGACGCTTGACAACAAACTACACGTAGTGAATCCACGTTATCTTTATTAATACTAGCTGTAATCGGCTTGCATCATGATATCTGAAGATGTCCGACCTCGGTTTTTAAGTCGTTTGAGATTTCTTGGCATATTTCCTTAAATTCAAATAAAACATAGAATACTTTCAAAATGGTTATATGAAATTATATGTGACAACAAGCCCCACAAGCGCTGTGACAACCTGTACCATTTGGAAAAAAATGTAAACAATGTTCTGTAAATTTAAATATGAAGTTTTATCTAAAAATTCATAAGTATTTGCAAAATATAATATTAATTGTATTGGAAATTTATTTAAAGTTGAATATTGCACATTTCTATTTGTCTAAACACAAATTTTTAAAAAATATAAAAATACACAAATCCAACTTAGTTTCTTAAATCTCTTTTAATTTTTGCAAAACAAAACTAACGGCTCTTAAACTTTCTTGGAATGCTAGAAATTGCAATAGCGTATAGATGACATTGATATTTAACTCGATAACGTGTTGAATCAAAAGATATCGGCGTTGTGACAACTAGTACTTGAGACAACGGGGACGACTCTCCCCTACGTACAAAGATTTTAAATAGATAATTTTACAACAGGTTCTGGTCTAGGATGAACAGGTTTTAAAAAGTACAGTACGTACAAAGATTTCAAATGGATAATTTTAGAAGAGGTTCTGGTCCAGGATGAACAGGTTTTAAAAAGTACAGTACGTACAAAGATTTCAAATAGATAATTTTACAATAGATTCTGGTCCAGGCTGAACAGGTTTTACGATATAGAGCAAAAGGTTTAGTAAGTACAAACATTTCAAATGAATTATTTATAACTGGTCATGGTCCAGGCTGAACATGTTTTACGATATAGAGCACGGAGCAGGACGCTTGCCTTTTATATATTAAGATTAGGTTGAAAATTAACGCCAAGCGCATTATTGTCACGAACCCGGTGTTGTTGTTTGAAAAGTGCGTATAGACAGTGGCGTAGCTAGGGTTGGTGGCACCCGTGGCGGAAACTAAATTGTGCACCCCTTTAGAAAATTTTTTTTATAAAATAAGTCGATGAATCTTACTACATATTTTCGAATCAACCTCTACAAAAATGACATATTTTAGAAGAGATTAAAAAATAAACAAAACTATGCTATCCATGAATATTTGATAAAAGAAGTAAGAATCTAAAATTTTCAGAAACTTTTCTGAATTTTTTTCTGAATTGTACCAATATTTTGTACCGGGTTTTAAGTTGTGAGAGAAAAATTTATTATCAGTAAACCACACAATATCTGTTTTAAATTATTGAAGTTCATTTATTTCATTTATAAAATTCATTTATAAACATTTTTCATAATTTTGAGCAATTTCTTTATAGTATCTCAATCAATCTCCGCTTAGACTTTTATAGACAAAATTGAGGTCTATAACATTTGATTGCTTTATAAATATCACCATAAATACCACCATAAATATCTCAGTATCACATTATAACAGTGATACCAATTTGATATCAGAAATTTGTTTCATTCTCATTATCTACATAATTCCCAAAGCAATCTTATCCAGGTTGGACAAGGTCAAGAGTCATGAATGGCTCAAAAAGAGCTGGCAATTCCAAGAAATCTGTTGATTCTTCACATTGGGTGATTGAGAACAAAATTTAAATTTAATAATTAGAATAATTTTTGATGAACTGTGAATCTTATCTTCTCTTAAAAACTGTATTTTTGATAGTTTTTGTTGGTTGATTTGAACATAATAATAATTATTTTACTAAAATAAATAAGTCAGAAAACCATCTTAGTGTTTTTAAAAAACATCTTCAAAATTAAATAATAAAAAGTCAGAACGCCATAAATTGTCAAATAACGCCATTTATTTAATTTAAATAAAAAATGTAATGAATTTAAATCAATTTAATTTTTTAAAAACTTTTTAAGCAAGTAAAAAGTTTAGTAATGATTTTTAAACTAGCAGTTTTAATTCTTACGTACGATGAAATTAGTGCACACATAAACTTATATAACTTATGACCAAATTGATATTAAAAAAAGAAATTAACGCTTTATTAACAACAATTCTATTCATGATTATTTTAATAACAAATATATGAAACATTATTAAGTATTCATGAAATAATTGACTTTTTCTGGAACACATCCCATTAAACTTTTAATGGTGTTTTCAGAGAATTGCTTACTTGCCACTGACCATCAACTTGAAAATATTTTGATGTTTTCAGCAACCTGTTCAATGCTCTTCATTATCCTTTTTGCCAGAGCCCAATATCTCCCGATGGGTTTGAGCTCCGGGCAGTTTGGTGGATTTGCATACCTGGGTACAAATGTAATATTTTTCTTTTCATACCATCCAAAAGCAGATTTGCTGTAATGGCATGAAGCCAAATCAGGCCAAAAAAGGCAGAGACCTCATGCTACCTTATGAATGGTAAAAGGCGTTTTTGCAGGCACTCCTGAATATAAATTTTGGTGTTAATCGTCCCAGTTGAAACAAATAAACTGCTTCGTCTTCCACAGCTACAAATGGCCTGCCATACCAAGAACTTCTTGGGAAACTTTGATTTTTTTTTGGGCCTTAAATTATTGCTGGACATTTCCTCTTTGATTGGCAACATAATAATCGACATCTGGAAGCTGAAAAGTCACTAAGTGCATATGTTTCATCGTCCTTAATGCAGCCATCGAATTTTTTTAAGAAATCTCGGTTTGCTCGCTTTTTTGCCTCAACATTCTTTTTAGAACTCCTGTCCGGAACTTTCTGGACTTTTAATGGCTTAAGACCTTCCTCTTTTTTCACTTTTCTGGCAAAAGCCTCAGAGCATTGCACTTTTTCAGCAACTTTTCTACCCGATATATTGGGATTTTTCTTAAAAAGAGCAATCACCTTTTTGGCGGCATTTGGGTTTTCAAACCCTTTTTTTGCCACTTCCTTGCTTTCAAGTAATATTTAAATATTCCTAATAGTTTTTAATAACACGAGAAACGATATTTCGTGAAACTTTAGCTTTTCTGGCAATAGCTTTGAAAGTCCAATTTGGATTTTCGTTAAATAAATTACCTATTAGTTCACGCACTTCTACTTCGCTGCTCATGGTTAAGCCAAAAAGTATCGAATATATTAAAAAATGTACATGAAGATTTGTACATATCTTTCAAAGGCCATCTGATTAAAATTTTTAGATTTTTTTTTAATTCTTTGAATTTTACAAGTAATAATGCGTGCACTAGTTTCATCGTGCGCAAGCTTTATGTAATAGTATACCCAAAACATATTACTATTTTAAATTATGTTCTACGCCCATTCCACGCATAACGCAATACTTTTTTTCAAAAATTGACCTCATGGCTTTCGATTTGTTTTATTTTTGGGCTATAGATTCCTATTAAAATTCTAAGAATATAAGTTCATTTATTTTTTTTTTATCGCCATTCGTTGAAAAGTTATGGACCTCTCAATTCTGCAAATTGTCCGAAAACGCCAGAATTGGGAAATTTTCAATTAATTGTATCTTCGTCAGTTTTGCAAAAATAGCATAATTTTTTTTTTATTTTTTAAATTTGAAAAAGAATGTTGCCTTTAAATCAAAAGCAATTTAATGATGGAGCTTTTATATGTTTTTTCGCAATTTCAATTTTTGTGCACATACCTTATCATTTTGAGACACTTTATCGTTTATAAATTTTATAATGGTTAAGATGTTCAAAAATTTATTCTGCAAAATGGTTAACCTTGTTAAGACCAACATTTTATTCATAAATTTTGATGACCTTACACTTGACCTTGGTATAGAAAACTGGTAAAAACCGAAAAAAAAAAATAAAAAAACACAAATTATTTTTTTAACTTGTATTCGCATAAAATTAAAAACAATGTTTATTGCCATA
Source organism: Tetanocera ferruginea (assembly GCA_958299015.1). Lineage (NCBI taxonomy): Eukaryota > Metazoa > Arthropoda > Insecta > Diptera > Sciomyzidae > Tetanocera > Tetanocera ferruginea. The sequence continues at coordinate 59,682,078 of OY282644.1, read as the reverse complement.
TTAGAGATTATTAAATTCTAATTGGTTTTGTAGCAAAAAATTTTAAAATCGGTCTTAAAACAAAAAAGTTACGATGGTTATTCTGTCGCTCTTTCAATAAAAAAGTTACAATGATCTGTATGGGTTGTATGGCTTCAAATTTAAAAAATAAAAAATAAAAAATAAAAAAAAAATTATGCTTTTTTTGAGATATTAGCAAATAAATTTTTTTTTAATTGGTTGGCGACCCTAACATCCAAAATTTTAAAATTATATATTTTTTCCAAAAAGTTCTTTCCAATACCTTTCCAACGGTACCTTAGTTATAAAAATTGGATAAAAACTGACGTAGATACAATCAATTGAAAATTTCCCGATTCTGGCGTTTTCGGACGATTTGCAGAATTGAGAGGTCCATAACTTTTCAACGAATGGCGATAAAAAAAAATAAATGAACTTTTATTCTTAGAATTTGAATAGGAATCTATAGCCCAAAAATAAAAGAAATCGAAAGCCATGAGACGGACCCGTTTTGCGTTATGCTTGGAATGGGCGTCTAGCAGGTTAAAAGCTGTAAATGAGGTTTGTTTCATGATATATAGTCTCAGAACTTAGTTATCACAAAATCATAAAGTACATTTTTATTTTCGAATTTATGTCATGAACATGTCTTTCTGAAAAGTTCTGGAGAAATGCATTGCTTACAAAACAACTGACGCCTCCATTCATCATACTTTGAAAATCATGCAGGTTTTCGAAATTTAATGGTTATAGAAATATCTACTTTGCTACCAAGTTTGAACAAGTGCTTTTTTATAAAACTTAATGGAATATAAAAAAAATGTTTTTACATTTTTCCTGTTGTTTTCCATCTTAATATCATGCAAATTTTAATATAATTTGTTTGGAAATTGCACCCCTTACCAATGAAAAATTACATATGGAATTGACTTGGGTTTTAGTGTGAGCGTTAATATTGAACAAAATTTAATATAAAGTTAAAATTCATTTCAATAAAAACGAAGTCCTGGTGATGGTAAAAAATATTTTCATTCACTTTTGCACCCTCTTGATATTCAAATATAAAACCGAAGTCATTGAGGTGTGTTCTTTTTATTAAAAAAATCAAAAATTATGTGGTAAAAAGTTCTGTTGGCAAATTTTGAACCCCATTTTGGCTTGCACCCGGGGCGGACCGAACCCCCCCCCTCGCTATGCTACTGCGTATAGAGATGGGCGCGTGTCACTACGAATCACGTCTTGATCATGAGTGAACCCATAAAAAAATTAGGAAATATTCGTAAGCGTGCGTGATTGAATCTTCCCCGTGCGTGACTTAAATTTTTTCGTGTCACGACTTATTTACCAAGCAGGAAAACAGAGGAAAAATTTCGAAAATGATGTAGAAGTGCTTAGGTATTTAAATAAAACAATGGACATAAATACTAGCGATATTTTATCTTTTCGGAAGGAAGCCATAGACTTGCCCTTTTAGCAGAAGCTGCCTAAGCAAATAAAACATACTAGTAAACCTGTTCCCCGAATTCGAGCAATCCAATAAAAATTAAATGTTAGAAACATTATAGACGTTTAATATATGATATTCTATTCAATATCGATATATTCAGTTGATATAAAAGATCATTATCTGAATGCTTTGACTTAAAACGTATGATCTGACACTCCATTTTTAAATGTAACTGTCAAAATACGAAGACAGACTTACACTAATATTACTACTGAGACAAACATTATCACTATTCGAAAACATCGCAGCTTATCTTTTCAAGCTATTTATAAAATATAACTAATTTTGACAAAAACGAAGTAAAAAATATATTTAAGAAAAAAATTAAAAATAATTGTAAGATACAATCAAGAAATTAATAAAGAATACTTACAGAACACCTACAACATCGATTTATAACACATTTTGATGAAAAAACGCCAAAAAATTCAAATAAATGGTTTTTTTCAAGACCGTTAAAATTTGACTGAGTTGTTTGCTCGGAAAGTGGAATTTTTGATTTTGGAACTGCATTTTTCAGACAATTGACATTTGAGGAACGCATAAAAGATAATTTTGGTTAAAAAATTGTTAGTTTTGAAAAAATTAAAATTCGATCAATTCATAAGCTTCTCTCAAACTATATTTGATATCGATTAAAAAGTTGATTTTTGTACAAAAATTTTATTTCTGTTTTAAAAGGTTGGGAACCCGCTGAAGCGAAATAACAATTTTTAAAAGTGGTTTGCACATCTACAGGCTAAACCTGATTTAATGACATCTGAAACGATAAAATCGATCCATTGGTCTGGGAGGAGTTGAAGTCACAAAAAAACCTTAGCCTATTAATTATATAGATACTCGCACGTTTTGCCATAAGCGAAAGAGTTTTTCCGGTATCTGATCGTATTTCAGAGATTATATTTTTAAAATAAAACTCTAATTAAAATGTAGATTGAAGTACTTTGCTTGCTTTTCAAGTAACACTATTAATTTATTTAATTCAATGAATAATAAATGTATTTAAACATTTGATGTATCCATCTTAAGAATAATTATGCTACAAACTAATTTATGTATTCATATAATTTTAATACATATATCAGATAAATCTATATAAGCTTTAAATTGAATTGACGTTTCTTGTTTTAAAATCACTTATTATTAAACTTTTATTAAAATCTTATTTGTATTCTTCTTCCTATAAAACATATTCTTGAGGACTCGTGAGTTAAAAAATGCCATCGTGGTCGTGAGCCAAAAAATTATTTTAATCATGAACGCATGATTATAAGAAATCACGTTATGAGCGTGTGTATTCGTGAATCAAAATTACTCATGCGCCCATCTCTAATAATTTTATAAAAAAAAAACATTTGACACCTAATGTTGACCATTGTTCAAGTTAAGAGAGTGACACCACCGATTTGGTGGCGATAATGCGCTTGACGCTATTTCTCAACCTAATGTGACAATTACCGAAACCAAAATTTTGAATATTCGGTCAGACACTAACAATAATGCATATGCCGTTAATGGACAGCGCCCCACAATCATGTTCTAAAATTTCACTAGCCGCCTAAGAACTTTCACTTCAAAAATATGTTATTTTGGGGTGCTTTAAATTAAACCCTTATTCGGCACACTGGTATAATTTCACTCCACTAATTTTGTGTTTTGACATAAAATATACATTTTTATACTTTAACGATATCTTTTTTGACTATTTAATCAAATTCTTTTTTGGCCAATGAAACTAATATTTTATTTAAAAATAATTTTTTAAGAAATTTAAAAAAAATCAAGTCAAGTTATTCAAGTGTTTAAACCATAACAATATTTTAAATGCAAATTATTATTATTCCTTGTGAAATAAACCCATCTTTTCGCAATACATAACAAAATAATTAATTTTTATTAAATTTTTCAAATAAATTTCAATAGTTTTCTTTACCGTGTACATAAAATAATTTTGTGGATTTTGTTTGGTCAGTACCTACGCTGAGCGGATGATTTCTTTTCAATGTGTGTACTTTTCGCTCTTTTCTGTATAGTGCTTGATGTTTCTGTGGTTCGATCAGTTCCGTCGTCTTACATCAATTAATATTATTTTAGTTTCTTTTCGGTTGCCGCGTCGATTTCTATGTTTAGTTTTTAGTGAAACTTGGCTGAACGCTTACGCACTCTATTTTGAAAGTGTTTCTCGTTTCTAAGTTTCTTGATATTTTCAACAGATTTTCATAGAATAAATTTAAAGTTTGCATACTTAAAAGTCCCTCCATATCTAAAGATAACGAAAATCTTCTTTCAGAAGTCATTAATTAAAAAACAACTGCATTTGTGTAAAAGATCGTGATATCTACTTGTTGAATCGCATTTTCAAAATGCCGAGGGTAGGTGTGTTTCGACTACGTAATCAATGTGTTTTTGTTATACTTATTTTTGAGTTTTATGCCTCTATGAATATGTATGTTTGTTAAAAAGAAATTTATAGATTTTTATTTTGAGCACAATGTTTTTGTTATTTAATCCAATTGTTGTGATCTTTATTCAATGAAATATTTCTTCTCCTCTTTTGTTGCGGCATCAAAAAATGTTTTGTGTATAGCTTGTTCTCTTCGTGCTTAATTTTTATTCCGTAAATGAGAGTTATTGTTGTCAGGGGCGTTCATAGGGTAGCGATTAAGCTGAGGGTGCCAACATTTTTGTACACTTCGAGTATTAATTTTTAAAATTTGTATCTTACTCGTGTGAAAATATAAGCACAGTGAAAAAGCTGGCACGATTACGATTTCTGGGGCGCCGCAATTTGAAGATGTTTTCTGGTAGAGAACAACAAAAAAACATGATTCGCCGAACAAAAAACCGATAACTCTATTAGTTATCGAGTTATCGATTTTTTTAAAAAATTTTTTTGTTAAAAGATCTGTTCAAAAAACATCTATATCTTTGCCGTTACTCAATGGATCTTTAAGTTTGATAGGTCATGAAATGTCTTTTCAAATAAATTTGTTATAAATATCATTGCTACAATATTTTTAGTTTTATAAGCGAATTTATTCCAAAGTTGAATTTTTTAATTAAAAGAACCGTTATTTTCTAAAAAATTTACGTTATTAAGTTACTAAAAATATATTTTTTTTTAAAAGCTTACAGTTAGACATTTTGTTTGACATATAAAAATATACATATTTTATTTAATTTCACATTATATTACATAAAATTTAAATTTTTCAAGTGTTTTCTTTGTTAAAAAATCTGTTCACAAAATTTTCTATATCTTTGCCAATATCCAATGAATCTTAAAGATTGACATGCAATTCGAAAGGTAATTGAATGCCTTTTCAACGATATATAAAACAAATATAATTTCAAAAAATTTTTAAATTTATGAGGGAATAAATATCAGATTTGAATTTTTTAATTAAAAGAACCGTTTTTTTCTACAAAATTTACGTTTTTAAGATACTTAAAATATTACTATAACATAATTCCGTAAAATGTGAGTGCGGAACGTTTGATTTTTTTAAAAATTTCATAGCATATTTTCAGGCATTTTTTGTTAGTGATTTATTGAAACTTCAAAAACTTTTTATAATTTTTTCATTTAAAATTTTCTGTTTTACAAGAAATTCCGTTTTTACTTTAAGGTATTTAATAAATACTTGGAACTCAAAATTGTTCTTTGCACAATTTAAAATCGAATATGTGATCATCGTTGATTTCTGTGACCATGGCTGATTTCTAATTCAGCCTAAAAAAAAATCAATACTTCATGTTTCTTCTGTATTGAAACCGGGCCCGTCATTTTTTACGGGAAAGAACTAGTATATTTTTTAAAAAGCTGAAAATTTTACCTCTTTTTCGATGGATAAAAATATGTATATTTTTTATTAACTGATCGAATAAAAATTACAAATTTTTTCACTGACTCGAAAATCCCGTTAATTCATACAAATATTGTATCTACAATGTTGCCTTAAAAACAATTGTTTATTGTAATGGCGATATTCGTCAATATGGAGTAAGAAAGCAAAACATCTAAGGTAAATATGAGTGAAATAAGCAATTTTCCGTACAAGGGCAAATCATTGTATCATAAAAAAACCACAAAAAGTCAAATAAATTATAAATGTTATATACCAAATGAAAGATAAATTTTCAAGCTTTAATAATTTACTCTTTATAATTCATAGTAATAACGGCAATTTTTTAGAAAATAACGGTTTTGTGTAAGAAAATATTTTTTTATTGGACAAAAATACCTATTAAATATAAAGTACTCAATAGATTTCATTAATTTAAAATTTTTCTAAAAGCCTTATATATAACCTTTTAAATAATACCTTAATCATTAATATCGGTTATATAATAAGAATAATATAGCCGATTTTCTTCATAGACCTTATAGCAAAAAAAAAAATTTTAAAAAATCGATAACTCGAAAACAAATCGATAACACAACATTTCCTTTGGGTATTCTTATTTTTATTAAGAGTACTCTTCGAATCCATCGTCAAATTGCGGCGCCCCGGAAATCGTAATCTCCCCAAAAAGCTAGAAAAATACCATTATTTTTGTAAAAATAAGCGTTTAACAATAAATTTAGTATTCAAGGCGTGTGATTTTCCATCTTAAGAGGCAACATTTTTTACAAATACCGACTCAACAACTTTTAAGTATCTTTGGATTTTTTTCGGAAAAAGGCAATTGTTTTAAAAACAAATGGCAAGGATAAGAATATTGTTTTGTTTAATTTAATGGTCGAATATCGGCAACGTAATTTAAAAGATTTTAAGTTATTCACTGGAAAATTTTATTTTGAAACACAGTGAAAATTTTAACTCAATCGGATAAAAATTTATGGAACGGTACTCAATTAATCAACAAATTGGTCATCTCAGCCCTTGAACGGACTTTGACCGAGGTTATTAAGATCAATTGTTTTGGGTTTGTTATTAAATGTTTGTACACAACTGATCACAACTGAACTGGACCCACATGTTTAATGAAGACTGTAAAAGGCCAAAGTTCATAATACTTTTGATGGGGATGGTTAGTATAAAATCAAATTTTCTTAGGCTACTGGATGTGACCTTAAAATTCTGCCATTCGACTAGAGTTGCCAGACTACGAAAACCATGAATTTTCCGGCGGTGGAAAAAGCGGCAGTGGAAAAAGGGAAATAAAGAAAATGAATCAAAACACAATAGAAGTAACCAGTTTATTTTCTTACTTTTTCACCGGAACCAACTTTGGTTCGATTGCCTTATTATTAAGAAAGTAACAGGTAATTAACTGATTTGGGTATTTTTCTACCAAATCAGCTGTTCAACGGCTAATTCTGACCTCCACCGCTAAAACAAATCGGTGCAGATGTTAGTTTATAGTTTTATCTTAATCATTGCAATTATTTAAAAAAAAAAATCTAAAAAAAAGTGATGGCCTACTGGGTACAAAAATACCCAATAAATATCAATTGAGGTATGAAGCTGAATTTTTGTTTGTGATCAGTTTGGACCAATTGTAGATCGTATATGAAATTTTATTAAAATCGTATGAGCGGATCTGGTACCAGGCAAGAATGGGTTAAATGTAAAATGTATTTCTATTAAAAAACTTTCTGCCTGTGGGAAGATTGAACTCGGTTGGCTGACACGCCACACACTTAGTACGCATGGCCACGATCTCGACCGAAACAGTACTCCCGAATTAAAGTGGTTTCGAGAAAAATGCGTTTTACGTTTCAAGTAGAGGAATGTAGCTCATTTATTTTGCTCGGAAAGATGTTTCAGTCATTTACAATTTTTTTCCTCATATAATAATCATTTTCGGATTTTGAAAGGAGTTTTAAGCCAATAAAAAATTTAATAATAAGTCACAAGCTTATGTTACTCTTTAAAGTCGTCCTAATCGGAAGCATTTCGGATAGCTCCCAAATGGGTGTGAAAACTAATTTAGTTTTGTTTGGGCACAAACAAAAAGGAAATGACAGATGGACAAATTAAGTTTCTCCACAGATATTTAGAAACATGTTTGAAATTTTCTCTAAAACGTTTTTGCTAGAACGTAAAATTCAATACCTTATAAAATAACAAAGCATTTGGCTCATAGGTGGATGGTTAAAATTTAAGCAATTTACTACAAGCTCCATTAGTAGAAGTTTTAAGGTTTCAAAATGTTCAAACATAATTCGATTATTTATACATGTTTAATAGTTGCATTCACTTTCAATTTGTGCTTATTCAACACCTGGGGCGGGTGTGACGGGCACAAGTTTAACAAGCAAAGAAAGTCTAAAGTCGGTCTAGCCCGACTATGAAATACCCTAAACCTACTTTTCAAAATATAATAATAGTATTGAAAATGGACGTGTCCATAGGCGAACGAAGTCCATATTTTATATGCATTTCAATTTTGATGAAATAATTACACATTTTATTCCAAGTTTTATTCCTGAAGCTCACATGTTAATGCCTTTATAGTGTTTTCGCTTGTATGGGATGTAGGCGTGGTCATGGACGGCTTTTGCCCAATTTTAACATATCGTAGTGTTGGTATAAAATACATACATCCCAAATTTTATCTCTGTAGGTTAAACATAAACTTATATATTGAGTTTTTCGTTTTTGGATTGTATGGGAGATGGGAGTGTCCGTGGGCGGATGACACCAATTTTTCGAAGACATCTTTATTTTCATATAAAAAATACATACATGTCTTATTTAATTATTCTAGATTAATTATAAGCTTATTAATGCAGTTTTTCATTTTTGCGTTGTATGGGAGGTAGGCGTGTGCTTGGGCGGGTTCTAAAAATATTTCAATAGTGCAGATCCTTGCGTCCAATTGATCGTGTGTACCGAGTGTTATCTTATTATCTCAACCCTTCTTCTTATCCTATGTTTGCGAACAACACACAGGCGGACGGAATGACGGACGGACGGATAGACGGATAGATAGCTCGACTCACGAGGTGACGCTGATGAAGAATATATATAATGAAGAATATATACACTTTTTTATACCGGACTTTCTTATTTCTTTGCGTTACAAACGTTTGCACAAAGTTAATATACGCTGACCTTTCGGGTTTAGAGTATTACAACTAAAACTTGTAAGTTTAAAATTCCTTTAAAAACTTTTAAATTGACTGGGTGTGTCTTAATATTATCCCGGGTGTGACGAGTTACAATTTAATGGGAATTACATTCAAATATGTTTGGATAAAATAATCATCACATATATTTGACAGCAAAAACAACCCAAATATTTATTATAAGCACTGTGTCGACAAAGAATAACCACTAAAGTCGAGTTAGGACAAAGTGAGGTTATAACTTTCATTGCGTTCTTTCGCAACTAAATACACTAATACCCAAATTTTTACGGATGTACCTTAAAAATTAAATGTTTAAGGCCATCAAATATAAACAGCAAAAGTCCGGGTACCCTGATATTAAGGTACTATTACAGTGTGAAGCTATTAAAAACAACACCTTTTTTATTAATTTTTTTTTTACATAGTATTATAAAATTATTCAATTCAAATTTATTTACATTATGTACAGTTAAAGTTGAAGATATAAAAAAAATGTTTTTTTTTTGTTTTTGTATTTGTTGTTTATTTTCTAGAGGTCGTTGAAGTTGGCGTGTTTAAAAAAAGGTTGTAAGTTGGTTTCTCGTCTCCAGCATTTTCAAGGCGTCGGAAAGTAAACAGTCAAAGTGCATTCTTCAGTAAAGGGTTGTAGTTGAGCTCTCTACCTACGCAAATAAAAAAACAAACAAAACAAAAAAAAATGGCATGCGTTGAAAAACAAATTTACAAGAAACCCCACTTTTTGGCAGAAATTCTTAGACGTAAAAAACAAAATATTAAAGTTTCTCGGCTTTTTATAGGTAGAGTGCTTAACAGAGTCTATGAAGATTACAATGAATCAAGATTCATCGAAATCGATCAAGCAGAACTCGAGATTTCTTAGAAACCAATTTGAAAAAACTTGTTTCGAGAAAAACGCGATTAGATTTTCTTCTATGAACGATAATATTTGAAACAAGTAAAGAAAGTCTAAAGTCGGTCTAGGCCAACTATAAAATACCCTAAACCTACTTTTTGAAAAAAAAAATAAAAAATATTATTGAAAATGGGTGTGCCTATATTTTATATGCATTTAAATGTTGATGAAAAATTTACACATAACTCTAGTGTTCATGGACGGATAACTCCCAATTTTTGAACACACCTTAGTTTTGGAATAAAATACATACATACCAAATTTCATTTCTCTATGACAAACATAACCTTAATTATTGAGTTTTAAACTTTTTGGGTTGTATGGGAGGTAGGCGTGTCCGTGGGCAGATGACGTCCATTTTTCAAAATCATTTTTGGTTTGTCATAAACACCATACCTGCCAAATTTTATCTCTGAAGGTTAAACAGGGGCTTATTTATTCCGTTTTCAATTTTTGCATTGTTTGGGAGGTAGGCGTGTCCGTCGGCGGATTCCAAAAATATTCAATAGTGCAGATCCTTGGGTCCATTTGACCCATTCAATTATCTCAACTCCTTCTTCTTATCCTGTGTATACGGACAACACACAGACGGACAGAAGGACGGACGGACGGACGGACATGGATAGCGCGACTCACGTGGTGACGCTGATCAAGAATATATACTTTTCTATACCGTACTCGATTCGTTCTATGCGTTACAAACGTTTGCACAAAGTTAATATACCCTGACCTTTCAGGTTTAGAGTATAAAAATGCGCGACATACGAACATAATACATGTTATATATTTTTTATAACTCCACGCGTTCTGCGTAAGGGGTATATTAATTTTGTCACGACGTGTGTCAAAAGGAGGCGTGGTAGGTATAGATAAGTACATATATTCTTGCTCAGCATCACCACCTGAGTTGATTTAGCCATGTCCGTCTGTCTGTCCGTGGACACGATTACGATTATCGTGCTGAAATTCGATATTTAAGCTTTTTTTAAAAAACCAAAATCAAGTTCGAGAATGGGCTAAATCGTATGAAAATCACGCCTACCTTCCATACAACCCCAATGATGAAAGCTCCATAAAGAAGCTATTATTAAAGCTAAAAAAATGGGCGTTATTCACTCACTAACACGCCCACCTCCCATACAATCCCAAAATTGAAAACTCTATAAAAAGACTTATATTAAAGATACAAAACCGAAACTCAGTACTTGTGTATTATATGTCAAATCTGAGGTGTGTTAGAAAAATGAGCGTCAATCACCCACAACCTCCCATACAACCCAAAATTTAAAACTTTATAAAAAGGCTTATATTTAAGCTGCAGAAAAACAATTTGATATGTACGTATTTTAGGCACATAAAAATAATAAAATCTCTTAAAAACTCATACAAAAAGCTCCCCAATTTAAGATTCTTTTACCCTTAAGAATCGGCCGTGGGGGTATTTTAACTTCGGCCAAGTCGAAGATATACCTTACTAGTCCGGTGTCCGTACCTGTTGGTCAGTTCTAGTGTTATTGTTGCTAGCTTTTAACTGTCCGCTCTTTGTATTTTAACCCTTTGAAGCACTTTAGGAACATATTTGCTCTTCTGAAATAACATTTTTAACATGACTTATTTTCAAGTCGAAAACTTCGCTGCTTGTGCATTAAATGGGCAATGCAGAAGTCAGAACATTTTGAATCCTAAGTTTCATTGTTCTGGACCATGCGAGCAAATGTTTCACGCTTCGTGTGCTAAAATTTCGAATTCATGCATTGATGATTTAATTTCGGCACATTCAAAACTTCGTTGGTACTGTACTACGTGCAGGGTCGTTTCCCCAGCTGAATTATACTAAAAAATAAAGCTCTTTGGGGAAAGCCTTAATTCACTTAATAATAATTTTAAATTCATTATGACCTCGTTTAGCGAATTAAGTGGTGACCACTGCGACAGTATAACGGATAAAATTTTTTCGCCAACCAGTACTGACCTTCCTTTGACGGAGTCCGAAACTCTTGGCTCAGCAAACATATCCACAAACGAAGTCCTCAATAGGGGTTCAGTACAAAAGCAGAGTTATAATTCTACAAATAACTCTAAAAATAAACGGAAAAATAATAAGATTACAACCCGACACATCAACTTATAATATTCTGACGTTTGTCGAACAATGTAACTTAATACCCCAAAATGCTTTCCATTCATGTAAGAAACTTGGCAATAAACCCACCCACGCCTCATTTATTCTCACAGTTGCAGCCGAAGTTTTTACAGCTGTTCTCAATTCGAATATGTGGGCCGATAATATTCTCGTTTCGGAATTTAAACCTAAAAAAAAGGCTAGGCGCTCAAATAATATAGACCGTAGGAACCAAAAAAACCAAATAGGCTATCCCTTTACTATCAAAATGTAAGGGGATTGCGCTCCAAAACGCGAGACTTATTTCTTTCTACTCAGAATTCTTCTGAGGACATTATCACGTTTACTGAAACGTGGTTGAATGAAAGCATTACTGACTAGTAATTGTTTGACAATAGTTTCCAAGTATTTAGAAAGGACAGATACGCCAGCAACATTTCTTCTGTTGGTGGTGGTGTTCTTATAGCTGTAAGGAACTGCTTTGTTAGTTCCTTTGTTGATATACCCTGCGCTTCTAATATTGAACAAATATGCGTTAAGGTTATACATTGTAGCTCAAATGTATACATAATTAATGCATATTTTCCTCCAAACAGTAGTGAAGAGGTTTATACAAGTCTGGCTGATTGTCTAGACTATATTCTTAATATTCTTGACGTTAATGACGACATTTTATTGTTGGGCGATTTTAATCTGCCCAACTTAAAATGGCATTCTTCTGACGATGATACATTTTTTTGTGCATCTAATGTGAAGACTCTTGGGGAGCATATATTCGTTGACAGTATATGTTCTGACTTACAACAAGTGAGTTGTTTTTATAATAGTCTGGAAAGACTTCTTGACCTGGTCTTAACTACGGACAGTATCAATGTCATTGTTAAGAGGGCCTTCCATGCTCTTACTTCTATTGATGCATATCATCCACCTTTGAATATTTGGTATAAATCGTATAGGGAGAATATAGTTAATTCGAGTTCAATGGACAAGGTTTATGAATTCAATTTTAAAAAAGCTGACTTTTTGAAGTTGAATCATTTACTTCACAGTAAACTTAGAACATAATAAAGTAATTTTAGAATATATAAATGAACATAATCTTGATGAATCTATTAATTTTTTTTATTTGGAACTCTTTGCTGTAATTTCTCAGTCTGTACCATATAGCCTCAAATTTGCAAGGAACTCGGCGTACCCTTGGTACACAAAAGAGTTGAAAACACTTCGCAATAACAGGAATAGGGCATGGAAGAGATATGTCTGTAGTTTGGACTCAAATGACCTAGAAATCTACAACCGTTTGTTTCTGGAATTTCAAAATCTTTCAGCAGACAATATTAAGCTGAGAATATTGTCTGATCCAAAGAGATTTTGGGGGTTCATAAATACTAAGAAAAAATCTGATGGATTTCCTTCATCCTTCAAAAATCTTGATGGATTTACGGACGATCCTTCTATAATTTGTGGCCTTTTTGCCAATCTCTTCAAGGAATCTTTTTGTTCAGATTCATTTAAGCCTGATGAAGGTTACTTTGACTACATGAACTCTTCACCCATGGTCTCTTTGGAATCTATATCTTATACCTCTGAGGATATTTTAAAGTTTATTGGGACAATCGATTTTGGCGCTGGACCTGATGGAATTCCTGCCGCAGTATTTACTCAATGCGGATCCGTTTTGTGTCAACCACTTTCTTTATTATTTACTAAATCAATTACAGAAAGTTATTTTTCAGTTTTCAGGAAAAATCATTTATAAGTCCCAAATTATTAGGGACAGTGCTCACTTTTATTAAATTTCTTGTTTTAAGCAACTGGTTGAGCTACCAAAGTAGTTTTTAAAGGTTTGTTTTATTTTGTATTGCTACTGGTATCATAATTATTGTTTTTGGTAAGTAGCAACACTGGGAGCATACTTCATTTGTTAATTATCTAATGTTTCTTCTTCAAGGCTTTGGACACTTCTCCAAGAAAATGAAGGGAAATCCAAACGTAGCTAGTGCACTCTACACATTGAAACTCTGCGCCAGTTGATTGAAACTCTGATCAGCGAATGGCACCACAACTCTCACCTCCAAAAATGCCTCGACGCCTATAAGCTGTTATTGGAGCTAAGGGTGGGATCACTTAGTACCAACACTTTATATCGTTATATTTATATATTGCTTTTAAGAAAAATAATAAAAAGTTTTTCCTAAATTTTATGTTGTTTTTATGACAATAAAACACCTACACAAATGAAAAATACATAAGAAAAAAAACCATTAATTTGCCTGGAAAAAAACAGTTAAGCTAGAAAACTCGAAAATCCGCGTACTGTCCCTAATAATTTGGCCACCCACTGTATATATAAAAAAGGTTGCAGGATTGATGTTAATAATTATAGGCCCATCGCTAAGCTTTCGTCTATTCCCAAACTTTTAGAGCGAATTGTGTACGATCGTGCTAAAATTCATTGTGGAGAAGTCATAACAACTCGTCAGCATGGTTTTGTCAATGGAAGATCCACTGTGTCTAATCTTCTCGATTTTACAACATTCTGCTTAAATTCAATGGAATCTGGTAACCAAGTCGACTGTATTTACACTGACTTTAGTAAATTTGATAAATTATTGATAAATTACCACATTTGACAAATTACCACATGATTTAATCTTATTCAAACTAAAGTTAATGGGATTTCCACATTATTTTGTATGCTGGATAAAATCGTACTTGACTGAGCGATCTTATCAAATACGATTCCGAGGAGTGTTGTCTTCAGAATTTATTGCTGAATCAGGTGTTCCTCAAGGTAGCCACCTTGGTCCACTTCTGTTTATTTTAGCAATTAATGACGTCACACACGTCATTGAACACTCTCGTCTGCTGATTTAAGCAGACGATATAAAAAAATATACAGAAAAATAAATACTAAAGATGATTCTAACCTACTCCAGGCTGATCTAAAATCCAGGCTGAAGTTTGGTGTTCTAAAAATAACACTGTTTTACAAATAACGAAAAGTTGTTTGTACTTTGAATGCCACTATATTTTTCTCATGTAAAATCGGTCGCTAATTCCGAAAAAAATTTTAAAATTAGCAGTTGTATCGTTGTATTCATATTTTCATCGTATTCACATTGTTTTTGTTTTCTATTTGAAAGATAAATCAAACGTAGGAGCTCAACAAACGTTTGTTTTTTCTTTCATATAGAAAACAACAAAAAATTTGAATACGACTTGAATTCGAATACAACGATACAATTGTGTATTTGAAGTTGTGAAAAACCTAAATGTAAAAATAATGTAAATTATTAAAAGAACAATAAAAATGAAGAATATATGATTTTATTACAACAACCTTTAATTCTCATTTTTTTTTATGGCAATAAAATAAGTCCAAATGCATAAATTGATAATCACACAATTTGGGTGATTTCGTTCATTAAACACAACTTTTTCATTTCTCAATAGATTTTCTTCAGCAATAGCTTATTTTTTTTGGAAAAATAAAGGCTTTTAGTAAAAAATATCAAAAGTAATAAAATATTTTGATTTCTTAACGAAATTTGCAACTATTTTGTCTTTTTTTGGAAATTTTTCTGAAAAATAAAAAAAATCCCCGAAATTTGAATTTATTCCGCCAAAACTAACAACTCGACCAAAAAATGGTGTTTGCATTGTTTGTAAGAAATTTTATTAGCTTTTATTTGATATATCATTTGTTTGATTACTGTTGTTGGTTCTGGAGATATATGCAATTAAGTGGAACCAACTTTTTTTTTCGTTGAAAACCCTACAGTGGGCAATATCTCGAAAACGGAGTGACAGAAAAAAAAAATAATTTTTTTTTCGGAATTAGCGACCGATTTTACATGAGAAAAGGATAGTGGCATTCAAAGTACATATTGGCTGTAAACCAGTGTAATATGTTTCTCAATCCTAGTAAATACCAAACTATGACCTTTTCGCAAAAAAGGAATAATTTATTATTTGATTACAATATAAAAGATACTGCTTTAAGTCGTGTAGAAGTGGTCAAAGACCTTGGTGTATGCTTAGATCCTAAGTTATCGTTCAACATTCATGTTGATAATATATGTAAAAAAGCGTCTTCAATGCTTGGATTTATAAAACGCTGGGCCAAAGAATTCAATAGCATGATTACAACTACAACGTTGTATTATGCAATTGTGCGTCCTCACTTGGAGTACGCAAGACAAGTCTGGATCCCCAAGTTATAATCATGATATAATAAAGAGGTACGGTAAAGAGATTCACCACACCGTCTACGAATGTCATGCACACGTGAAAATGAAAATTAGCGATGCCACTTTTTCTTTGAGTTGATAAATGTGGGACAAACACTTTGAGAGGGAAAAATATGAGGGTAAAAGGGATAAAATAAGAAGAAATGCATTTTTAGACTCGATATCGTTATTAAATCGTTTTTATATAATTTTTAAACTACTTCAGTTTGGGATATAACGTGAAGAAATATCGATATCGATTTGTAAATAATAAATTGTTCTGAAATTAAAAATAATTTTATTTCTTTGATGCCAGCAGTATTTATAATTAAATAAACTATGAACTTCATATTATTTGAGATGATATTGAGGGTATTCATGAAAAGCGGCAAGCTGATATTTTGGGCAATAAATTATTTTTATCAGATAGATTTGTGAAAGTCCCCTTAAGTTGATTGTGCATTTGAAGAGATAAGTCAGCTGTTATCTTGCAAACAGCAAACTTTCATCATTTCATTTCGTTTTAGTTTTTTGTAATAACAATTATTTTTATTGAAATTTTATAAGGCTTAAAAGGATAACGTAAGAACGAATGTGTTAAATAAGAAACGCTTTTATTTTAATTTTAAAGTTTTATTTTTACTAATTTAGAATTGCTCATTAGCTTTTGTTTAGCTTTTTGTATTCTTAATTTTTTATTTAAAGATTTTATTCTTGCATGCATTCTAAATCTAATGTTTGGCAAGGAAACGTGTATTGAAAACGTGGACTGTATCACAAGGAAACGTGTACTGTATCACAGAACGGATTTCAGCGAATGACTTACCTCATAACATCAGCAAATGTGGAGCAGCGAAAAAGCTGATGCATAATTTTTTAATTACAAAACATGTACTTCCTCGTTTTCTGCCCAAGTAATTCAACAAAATCACTGTGGACAAACATGGATATTTAATGAATGCTTTTTAAGATACGGCAGCACTGATTTTTTTTGATTTGACATTCGTAGACGGTGTGGTGAATCTCTTTACCGTACCTCTTTATTATATCATGGTTATAATGTGCATGTTGAACGAATTGAGAGGATCCAAAAATGTTTTGTTCAGTTTTCTCTAAGGGGCTTAAGTGGAACTGATATTTTAATCCTTCGTCCCTATGAGGATCGTTTAATACTATTAAGAATGCAGTCACTAAGTGTGCGAAGGAGGTCCGCAGATATCGTATATTTACACCAACTCATGACCGGTGTTTTCGATTCTCCGGAAATTCTTTCTCTCATTAATTTTAACTCTGACAGAGGGAAGCAGTAGAAACGCTAACACTTTAATTTATTTACGTTTTAGTAGAACGAACTATATGTTAACTGCTCCGAATGAGTACGAGTACCTTTGTTAACAACTGTAGCGTTTTTGATGTTAACTTGTCAAAAGGTCAACTCAAAAGTAGATAAAAAGCTATTCTGTAATTAGATCTATGTGTGCATGGTTAGTAGTTACGTCCTGTGTTGTCCCTAAGCCCAACCAAAACTTTGGTGGGTAAAGGTAAACATTTTTGATGCTTTGGATTGTGACTTCAAATGAGTTAATGCTAAACCAAACTAATTATTTTTTTAACTCTATAAATCGAAACACAGATATCTAAACTTATTAAAAAAAAAAAGTGTGGCTTATCATGTTTTTGCAAAAACTTTATTGTTAAAATTTTTTGTTTATAAAAATATTACATTAAAATTATTATAACATATATTATTCATAAGTATTATATTATTTCTGCTATTTCTTCCTCGGCTTCTGTGTTTGTGGATTTTAAATTATTATAAAAGCAATGGTATATTGGTGGAATGTATGGCAATAGCGATTTCACGTCCTGAAGTTTTTTCGCCGCTATTTTCACACATTCGGTGTACTTTTTTGTAATCCACTTAGTGGTGTATACGCTGGCCTTCCTTTTTTTAGTATATTGACTTCTTTATACTCTTGATTTGCTGAGTGTTTAATAAAAATTGTTTTTGTGTTTTCGGCTCTAAAATGAAATGTATTTAAATTACTGAAGTCAGTTTTGTGCATACTGGTGGTAGTTGAGCTTTTATTAATTCCATCCGCAATTTTATTTCCATCCGCTTGAAATTAAGAAAATCTGTGTGTTGCATTACTGTTAAGCAGAGAACTGCAACGGGTAGCTTTTTTGAGACTCTGAGTAGATCCGAAAAAAATGAGTCCAAAAACCTACTTTCACGAAGCTTCAATGCGGCGGCTCAAATAAATATGAGTATACTCAATCACAAGTCGGATCGGGCATAGATCGGGTTTTTCGGTTCATAAATACTTATGGTTGTTGTCGTCTTGCTGATACTCATCATACTTACCCAAGAACTCATAATCGACAAAAACACCCGAATCACTCGGTTCATTCTGCCACTGGTGTGAAGCAGAGCGCAGATGAGCGCAGCAGTGAGAAGTAAACCAGTTTTTTGTGTGTAACAGAAACATGTGTTCTTTTTTGTTTTTTTATTTTGTTTGTTTTATGTATTCAGCTTACACGAACGAACGCGTAACAGAAAGAAAAAAAAAACAAAACTGACAATAAAACGTTGTTGTTATTTTCTTTTCTTTCTAGAGTGTAACTGAAAAATACCAACAACGAAATTCCTACAAAAACACAATAAAAAAAACTTCAGCTGATATTGTCTGCAGTGCGATTACGAAAAAACATACGCAAAGAACAAATCCAAACAAAATAGAGACGTTGGCAGGGAAAGAGCAGTACTCAGGATACACTCAAAATACACTTGGGTCGAGCTTCCTTCCTATACACTAACTCAACACACTCATTGAAAACAAATCAAAGTGGTTCGGATCACGCCGCTCTCGGATATAAGTATGAACTCATACCCGAAAATATGCTAATGAGCGAATGAGTCTAAGTAGTTTACATATTTAATTGAGTATGGATAGGGCAGATAACAGCAAGAAACTCGGGTATCTCGGGTATGATTTGAGTATCCGATTTCTGTCGAATACTCATTGCAGTTCTCTGATATCGTGCCAACCTTCTTGGAAATAAACTTGTGTCGCATATCTTCTATGTCTCTTTTCTATAAGAGCGAAGTCCCTATCAAAAGGCAAATAGGTACGGCCACTCACCAAAAAATGGTGCGTTTTTCTTTTGAATTTGTTTTCTCTAACTAGTTGCAGCCAAAGCGACATCAGAAGCTAGTTTTTATTTTGACCCGGACAGTTATCAGTAAAAATAACAAGATCATCAATATTACTTTTTGTACTAAGATTCTTAAGTAACACTGAAGCAATTTCATCAGCTCCACATTTTGCAACATTTTCCAACCAAACAAACATGTGTCCCTGTCCATTCGTGCAGTCGTGTATTCCAAGGTTAAAAAGCCAAACTTTGCGACAGTAAAAAGCAGGCCCAGCAGGGCTTGTTGTGAATCGAATGATATAACACATTTTCTATTAGAGATGTGAACAGACAGTTCCGTCTCAGATTTGAGTAAGTTTTGTATTGTTTTAGCGGCAGTCTTATGTTTATTTAAATTGCCTGTTAGTTCTTAAACTTTATCGTTAACATTACTTTGTTTTGCTACTTCAATCTTTATATTTGTTTCATCACAAAATTTGCATGTATCAGATTTTGGCAATTTAAATCCAATGTTATATTCCGTGCAGAATATTTTCCTATATGAATTTTCTTTTACAAGATCAAGACCTTGCTTGTGACACCAAGGTATATAGTTCTGTTTGTACAGGCTAACGATCGTCATATCGTTATTTAAATACGTTTTATCACTATTATCTGCCCTGCTATGATACTTTGGTATAAGGTTTATGTGATGTCTTACAGTATCCTTTTGCTCTCCACTTAATTTATTAGGTCTATTTGTGTGCTCGTCCATCTTTATAAGGAACAACAGCACCGAGTGTTTTGTTTTTTTTTTTGATAATATTATCCAATCGTCCTCGGGAATTTTGAAGACCTTGAAAACATAAAAATTCCATTTTGCAAACTTTTATACTAATGCCAATTAAATGTACGTAATAGCGTACTGAATACTTCCTGCGAGACACTTGTCTAATAGTCTTATTTTTGTAGGTTCTCTTCTTCTTATAAATACTTATACTTCCAAAAAGGTAACTGTTCTGTAGATCATACGATCCTAATTCCCAGAACTTTTTAAATATAGTTTCAAGTGTGCCATTAAGCTTGTTTCTATACTTTAGTTCGCATTGGCACGGTGGACCCAATTTGCGCGGCGCAACAATTTTATCTTTTTCCGGGCAAACATACTCTATTGCAGAATTCCGCTTGTGTTTTCTAATGTTTCGATCGTAGGTATGTTCGCTGCGATGACGCCAACGGGATGTGGGTTGTGGGCACAAAAGAATTTTCCTGAACAAGAAATGTCGTACAGTTTCAATACCTGTCTTTTTAAAATAAGAAACAATCAAAAACTACCTGAATGATTCCTGGTAGCGCTTCAGTAGATTCGTTATGCGATTCACTGTCGTATTCTCCTAAACAATTTTCCTAGAATGTAAATGCAGTAAAGCACACAAATATAAATTTACTACTTCTTTGTGCAATAATGTGATCAGAAACTAATATTCAAATTAATATACCTCACTGGTTTCTGAAATTCCTTCATCACCTGATGGTATATAATCTTCATCTAATATACTATCATCGCTGTTTTCAAACCAGTCTTCTCCATTAGTGCTAATTATTTCTAAGTTCCTATTTTTTTTTCTATGTGAAATCTAACGCTTGAATGTGGCATTTATGAAAAAATGTATATTCAGTATGTCAAGTAATTCTTTGCAAAATGAAAAATGTGCCAAAAAGTTAAATTATTTATTAAGAATATTTCTATAAATTCACATTTTTTTCTAAATTTAAATACATATCTTATGAATAAGGGTTTTTACATTAGAATATGTGCAAAAATGGAATTTGCGTTACGAACAACAACTCAAACATAAGGAAAAAGGAAAGAAGTATGTTTATGCTGCAAAATTTGCTGCTGCTGCTGTATTTACATGAAATAATACTCTATTTATGGCAAGATTTAATTTTTTAATGTTTAATATTTAGTATGGTATCCATTAGAATCAAGCACACCCTTTAATCTGTCCTTCATTGATAAAATTAATTTTCTTAAGTCGTATTCATCTGGAATCTTTTTCCATTCTTCTTTAACGAACTGAATTAATTGTTGCTTTGATCTTGGGCTTTTTCTTGCTACTTTCTTTTTTAAATATGCCCACAAATTTTCTATGGGGTTTAAGTCGGGGCTTTGCGCCGGAGTGTCTATAACTTTAGAACAGTTACAGCAACAGTACAGCAACCACGACCTGCATAAATATGATTTATGTTTGGGGTCGTTATCCTGATAAAATTTGTATTTTAATCTGTTGTTATGGATTGGATCGATGAAATCGAATTTGCGAGCGCTTTCTGCCAACTCATTTTGTAAAATGTCCAGGTACCCTTCCTTAGTCATTGTATCCTCTATAAACTTTAATTCCCCCACTCCCTTTGACGATATGCACCCCCAAACCATAACAGATAATTTACCAAATTTTCGCTTCAAGCGGTTTTCTCCACACTCTATTCGGTCCTTCGTTGTAGTATAACATAATTTTCGTTTCGTCAGAAAATTCCTAGAATGTGTGTCATTCCAGAAAGTATTTGGCTGCCGTAAGTGCTCCCTGGCAAATGATAACCTGTGTTGAATATTTTTGGCTGAGAGCAATGGTTTTTTCCTGGCTACTCTTGAAAAGTATTTATGTCTATTCAAAACTATTCTAATTGTTTCGTGTGAAACATTGACTCCACATTCCTTCAACATCTCCGAAGCTAACTTCCTTGTTGTCAATCGAGGATTATCAAAAACTTTCCGTATGATTTTTCTTTCATTTCTTGCAGAGAGCTTATTGGGTCTTCCTTGAGAATGCTCCAAGTGAATACGACCTTCTTTTTTGGCGTGATTAATTATATTATATACAGTCCTTAATTTTAGGGCAAACATTTCAGATAACTCCTTACACGGTTAAAAATTGTGGACTAGTTTTTAATCCAAACTTTGGTTTAAAGGAATTTTTAATCCAAAAAGTACTATTTTTTATTCCATACTTTAGTTTAATTTGTTTTAATCCGAAAAAGTTTAAGACTATTTTAAGAATTTATTTAGCAAAAGTATTTATGTTATCTAAGATTGAAAACTACTATTACTACGAAATTTAAACTAAATATAATTGTTTATGTTGTTAAAGCATCCGAAGTTTTTTTTTAATTAAATGCAACAAATTTTGTATTAAAATCTGAACCAAAATATTATTATATACATTATTACATTAAACAGTGTTTTATAATACATAATTAGGGTATTCATGCAAAGCGGCAATCTTATATTTTGGGCAATTAATTATTATATGCTATTTTCAAAACTTCATTTTTTGAATACTACATTTGTTGATATTATAAACAGTGATCTTATAAACAGTAATATTCTTATAATGAAACAATAAAATAAAATAAAAAATAAAATGTTAATGTTTTCTTTTAATTGCATTTTCAACTCTAATTTGGATTATACAAATTTTTCAGTTTGTAAACTTCTAAACTATTTGAAGATTAAACTTTACTCTTTTCTGTTTAGAAAATTTTAAGCCCTTGTGGATTAAAAAGTAATCCTTTTCGGATTACAATATTTTAAACTTTTTTGGACTAAAATCTAATCCTTTTTGGATTATAATATTTTAAATTTTCTGTGGGTTAACAATTATTCTTTTTTGGATTAAAAATAAATCCTTTTTGGATTGGAAAATTTAAAACTTTTCATTAGATTAAAAAGTAATCTTTTTTGGTCGTGTCCTATATGTAATCCAAAAAAGTTTAAAATTTAGTCCAAGATTTTTAACCGTGTAGCAGACTTGCCCTTGCAGAAATTGTAATAAACTAATTGTATCAAATTTTCCGGCATTTTAAAGAAAACTTATCACGTCCGAAAAAAAGCAAAACTAACGTTATTCTAGAATTTTGTTGATTGACATTCCTTACTATGTGTACTTAAGCCAACAAACTGAATAACAGTACTTCATTTCATATAAACATAGCTGCAGCAGCAAATTTTGCAAACAATTAATTGACAATAGCAAAAACACACTTCTTTCCTTTTTCCTTATGTTTGAGTTGTTGTTGTAACGCAAATTCCATTTTTTTCGCATATTTTAATGTAAAAACCCTTATTCATAAGCAGTGTGGCCACGACCTGAAAAACAAAGAAGCTAAATTTCGATTTCGAACTTTTCGATTTTTTGCTCGAGCGTTTGTTGCTCAGGATTGAAAAATTGCTTAGCAACTTTCAAAAATTAACCAACAACTGAAGGCTTAGCAGAGTTGGAGAGAGAAATTTGAACAGGATCACGACACATAGCTGCGTTACAAGCTTTAGCAGAATCAAATAAATCATGATTAGGCAAGGACTTAAAAAGACTAGAGGAAGATTTTCCTTTGACAATCGACGAACGACTAATAATAGCTTCTTGGACATTAGAAAAAGATTATTGTTTTTAAGATCTAGCTTCAGAAAAGAAACGTTTTTTATTTTTAATAAAATCCTTGTAAAAAGTACAGCCTCTCCAATTGGCAGGATGACCAGATTTACCACAATTTATACAAAAGGGTTGAATATTAAACTCTTTATTTAAAGAACACTCGCTAGGTTCATGCTTGGACTATTGGATTTTACACAACGGTAAAATCTATTGCATTTGTTACCATTGTGACCCCATTGCTGACAGTAATTGCATTGCACGTCCTTACTTCTTGACTTCAGGGCTTCCCATGAAACAATTTGGTGCAGTAATTTTTTTAATTTTGGATACTTCACCAAACTTTTTCCCTGGAAAAAGTGTAGTTAAAATAAGACCTGTATCAAAATTACTCTGATAGAAAAAGGAGTTTGAAATTTTGTTACCTTCTCTACAGTATTAAGAATAATACTAGCAAGCTCCGATTTAATATCAATGATATCTGTAAGGTAATGCAGACCTCGAATGATAAGACTTGTTTGTCTTAAGTTTTTAAGGGTGAAGGAGAATGATTCAATTTTTTGAGCCTTAAGTAGGGCCATCATTTCCGAATGAAGGTTCGAGTCCTTAAGATAAATTTTTGATTTATTTTGGGTTACATTTTTAATTTTGAAATCAATATTTGGGTTTTTAATTTTGAATTGGTCTACTAAATTTTTAATGTTAATATCGTAAGCAAAAATTGCTGCCACATAGCTAATGTCTGAACCTAACGCTTTGTTTTCTTTGAGATGCAGGAGCCGCTTCAAAAGTTATGTCCGCCAGCGGCGCAAAACGATTAGTAGATGAAAAACTTGAAAGTCGATAGCCTTCATTATTCGTTTATTCGAGCGCTTGGTTCTGTTTTTACCGATAGAACCCTCATCATCAGACTATGGCTACGGCGTATTAACAATATGCATTTAATAGAATCTAATATTCCTTCGAGGCATTGCGAGCATCGTATTAATTATGCTCTAAATGAGCCAATAACTAGAGCTTTCATTTTATTTAATAATTTGTCTCTTAAGTTTCCCATTGATCTCACTATGTCTAATGATAGTTTTAAAAACTTTTTGCCAAACATTTTGTAATTGTTTTTAATTATATTTTCTATAAATACAATGTTTTTATCTATTAGCGTTATATTCTGTGAATATTTTTTTTTATGTTTTTTTTGGTTTGTTTTTTTTTTGTTTAATAAATTTCCGTATTAAATTTCTGAGTATCCATATTAGGATCAATATCCCTAATTTCTTCGATAGGATCAATATGTTTGGATCACCCGGATCAATTTTATGATTGGACGCCATTCCCACCATCAATATTTATTAAAATAGGAATCAGCGGGTATACAATTTATTTTGTAAACATACAAAATTGCAAAAAAAAATGTATATGAAAAAATTCTGTTGCTTTTTATGTATCTTAAGACATTTTAAATTTTTAAGATTTATGTACAAGAGCCATCCCTGAAAGTTATTGCTTCTGACTCGATACTTTTCTTACTTCTCGCTTTTCGTTTTAAGTAACGAACTGTCAAAAAACGAAATTAACGCAAGAAAAGTTGAAATATTTTCGTTTTGCCAGCGTAACGTTCACAACCATTGAACTCGCTCTCATAAGCTTTCACATACTTCTATCACAAGGCTGAAATCAACGAAGTAAAATATAAAGCTGGAAGTTTCCCCTCCGCTTACCCCTGCTCAACCATCACTTTTTTCCCGCCAAATTCAATCTATAGAACTGTCAAAATGTAAGCAATACTTCAGAGGCGCATTCAATTTAAATAGTTGCACACTTGTTAGGGCGCTCTTGTTATGAATGATTTATTAATAAAATTACAATATATCATTGAAATTAGTTTTGAATCATTTTAGTTTTATTCTGAGTTTACGTCTTTTACTTAATTTTACCAATATTTTGTTTGTTTACGGGTGAAATATGCCTACAGGAGAACCGAACACTTTTTACGTCTTCCTTTACAACATTACCGAATGCGGCCCTGTTTGAATGTTTTTGATTTGTGACAACGTTACTGTGTTTGTAAAATGCTTCATTTCAGCTCAACTACACTGCTTCCTTATATTTTACTTCGTTGGCTGAAATATTTTCAACTTTCTTGCATAAAGCTGGAAGTTCATTCGATGCATTTGCGTTTTTCGTCCGTTTACTCGCTAGCGTTATAAAATAGAAGTATGTGAAAGCTTATGAGAGCGAGTTCAATGGTTGTGAACGTTACGCTGGGAAAACGCTAGTTACGCAAGAAAGTTGAAAATATTTCAACTTTTCTTGCGTAAATTGCGTTTTTTGACAGCTCGTTACTTATGACGAAAAGCGAGAAGAAAGTATAGTAACGAGTCAGAAGCAATTGCTTTCAGGGATGTCTCTTGCACATAGATCTTGAAAATTTTAAATGTCTTAGATTTTTTTTTTGATAATTTGTTACCATGACGTGTTTAATACTCAGAATCTTAATTTTTATGATTATAAATGAAAACATTTTGAGTATTTTTGTGTAAAAATGATGAAAATTATTGAGAAATATGACGCTAAGATCATAGAAACTGTTTAATAATGTTTCAGCCCTTGCTTGCTCTGAACGTAAAACGCAGTGATTGAACTCTACCATCATTTTCTTGCGTAAATTGCTGTAGCGAGTAAACGGACGGAAAACGCAAACGCTTAAAGCTGGAAGTTCATTCGATGCATTTGCGTTTTTCGTCCGTTTACTCGCTGGCGTTATAAAATAGAAGTATGTGAAAGCTTATGGGAGCGAGTTCAATGGTTGTGGACGTTACGCTGGCAAAACGCTAGAAATAATTTCAACTTTTCTTGCGTAAATTGCGTTTTTTGACAGCTCGTTACTTATAACGAAAATCGAGAAGAAAGTAAAGTAAACGAGTCAGAAGCAATTGCTTTCAGGGATGTCTGTTGCACATAGATCTTAAAAATTTTAAATGTATTAGATTTTTTTTGATAATTTGTTAAGATGACGTTAACATGACATTGAGTATTTCTGTGTAAAAATGATGAACATTATTAAGAAACTAGTACACCTGTTGCCCGAATTCGAGCAATTCAATAAAAATTTAGTGTTAGAAACATTATAGACGTTTAATATATGATATTCTATTCAATAAGTTATAACGAATAACGATATATTGAGTCTCAATAATGATATAAAAGATCATTATCTGAATGGTTTGACTTGAAACGTTTGATCTGACACAAAATTTTTTAATGTAACTGTCAAAATACGAAGACGGACTTACACTAATATAACAACTGAGAAAAACATTATTACTATTCGAAAACATCGCAGCTTAACTCTTCCAGCTATAAAAAATAACTAATGTTAAAAAAAAACGCATTAAAAAATAGATTTAAGAAATAATACTCTATTTCAGAAATTAATAAAAAGGATTTACAGAACACCTGCAACATCGGTTTATGACACATTTAGAAAAATAAAATAGTTCATTCAACTTAATTTGCAATAGTCATACTGTTCGAGCGTGCACTGTGGACAGAAATAATATACTACAAATCGTACGAAAGTAACTATTTTATTTTTCAAAATTCTATTTTGCTACATATTGTCTTTCCATCAAGATAAAGATGACCAAAATCGGTTAATTTTTCAGTAAATGGGAACACTTTGTTTGGAAGTAGATTTATATGGGAATCAGTATTATATGGTAAAAAAAACGTTGAAATTGCTGGCATTTGGCGAATTCTCAACCGATATCTATGTTATTGGATTCAATCGAAAGGTCTTTTATAGTGCAGTTTTGTGAAAAAACAAATGTCCTTCTTGGCATATTATTGAAATAAAATTAAAAGAAACACATATTTTTTTTTGCGCAGTCTTGTTCTACTACAAATTCAACTGAATAAAAGTGAATTTTGTTTTCCACTTCCGCTAAAGTAAGTGACTGCAAAACGTCATTGAATGTCGGTGCAGCAAAATTCGAAGACATAATTTTTAAACATCAATTAAAAAAAATTGTGACGACATTGAGAGGTCACACCAGGTGCATTGCACTCCCAAAAGGTTCATCTTTGAGAATTTCTACAAATGGTTCTTGTAATAATTTAGCGGTCACACTGCGTTATATAGATATGACGCTAAGAACATAGAAACTGTTTTATAATGTTGCAGCCCTTGCTTGCTCTGAACGTAAAACGCACTGATTGAACTCTACCAACATTTTCTTGCGTAAATTGCTTTAGCGAGTAAACGGACGGAAAACGCAACTGCATCGAATCAAGATGTATTAAAGAAGGTGGCAGAAGTAGGTTGACGTCTCAGAAGTCAACACCGCTGCAATGTCAAAATCGAAAAAACGTAGTGATGCCGTATTTTGAAAAATAATCCTATGAAAAATCCGATGCCTTGTCACTTCGTCTAACAGCTTCGAGTTTTTTGTATATTTCTTGTGAATTTTCTTATGTAATTTTTTGTTGTGATTAATACGAAATCTATATTAAATATGTTGAAAAGCTGTTGTTTCGTTACTTATTCTTACGGTTTCGAGTGAACTTCACGCGTTTTAAGCGACGTTTTGTTTACTTTGCTTGTGATTTGTCTTGTGTGTGTTGTTTGTTGTTTTTTTTTCAAAAAATATGTTTTGAAAAATGCAGAATTTTTTCGAGTAAAGAAAACGCTATTTGTAGCTTAATCTCTTATTTTTTTCTATAGCAAAACACCCTCTCAAAATATTTGTCCCACATATAAAAAGAAAAAGTAAAAGTGGCAGCACTGCAATGAAGTTTGACAGCACTACGGTGTGGATATGATAGACGTCAATCTACTTCTGCCACCTTCTTTAAATACATCTTGCATCGAATGAACTTCCAGCTTTGGACCACTGTTGCCAGATTGAGGTAAATTTCCCTAAATGAGGTAATTTTTGACTCATTTTTTGGGCAGAGGTAAAAAAGGTAATTTTTGACTAAAAGTGGTAAATTTTTGCAATATAATTATTTTTTAGATTTCCAAATAGTTTCAGTTTTTTGCACTTTTGTTTCCTCTCTGAATGCACTCACAAGCAGTGCCAAATTATTGGAAGCCCCCTTTTATACCAAAAAATAACAAATGTAGGACTGTTTTAATTTTTGATTTGCTGCAAATTTTATCTTAAAAACTAAGGCAATTGTTGAAACACACCAAGACAAAAGAAGTAATCAAATGTTTTGAATATTGCTTAAAACAATATCGGTTATAGAAAGAAATGACCAGTTCCTACAAAAAAGTTAATGGAAAAGTGGATAAAAGAAGTCCCTTACACATCGTTAAATGGAAAAGTTGTTGGCAATAGGAAGAAACGAATTGTTCAAGGCTAGCAAAGAAATGTTTTATTGTGAAAATATTTTAGTGAAGTGAGTTATAACGACTGTTAATCATTGAAAACTTTGTAATTTTTTTTAGAAAAAGGTAAATTTTCTCAGAAAGTGGTAATTTTTTTCCCAAATAGTGGTCAATTTCAGATCGGCTCTCTGGCAACACTGCTTTGGACATGGGTTACACTGTAAGTGATAACCGAGTGTTACTTTAAATATCTCTCTCTGTTTCAGCTGACAAGCTATTGTGCTAGCAAGATTATCAGATTGACGTTAAAAATGTTGACTTTTCTTTGCACAAATGGTAAAGTCGTATTTTGATGAATTTAAACATAATTTAAATAGATTAATGAATCAATACACATATTTAAGTTTGTACAAAATTATCTTGTTATGTGCAACTTGATGCACGCATCTTTATTTTTAGTATTTTCAGTTTGAATCATGTTTAATTAGGAGCACTGGTTTTCAGACTAAGTATATTGAAGTGCCAGTAAATTTATTTTCAAAATTATAAAATTAAGATAATGTTTGTATCTTATTCGTAAAAATAATAATGTGACAACACCCGCTTGCCATGCAGTTCTGACAAATATACACAAACAGCACATGCTAAATAATAACAACATGAGTGA
The DNA here is from genome assembly GCA_958299015.1 of Tetanocera ferruginea. Classification (NCBI taxonomy): domain Eukaryota; kingdom Metazoa; phylum Arthropoda; class Insecta; order Diptera; family Sciomyzidae; genus Tetanocera; species Tetanocera ferruginea. The sequence continues at coordinate 59,652,656 of OY282644.1, read as the reverse complement.
ATATACCAAACGCTCATGCGCTTCCGTGAAATTATGCCGCACAACTAGTACTCAAGTGATTTAACTTTCCCAAGAGTTTTTGAATATGTTATGAGTATCGACAAGTCATTGCGTTAATTGAGGAAGAGTATTCATAATACTCAGAGCCGAATCCTACTCAACTCTCTTTCACTTAGAGTCATGAGAGCCCACAATCTCTCTTTGGCGTAAGTGGATTGAATCAGAGTGGCGTGCGTTAAAGGTTGAATGAATATGAATACTTATTTTTAATGAATGTACTCTGAATAGCGAAAAAGCGACTCGCTGCAGGTCTCTGATATGCATATGCAGTTAATGAACTTTTATCTATGAGCTTTCACACATTCTATTGCATTGCATTCAACGAGTATACCGACGCATATGCATATGCAGTGAATGAACTTCTACCGCTCCCATAAGGTTTCACATACTTCTATTCTATAACGCCAGCGAATAACCGGATGAAAAACGCAACTGCATCGAATCGGCTTAACCAAAATAGACATAACGAGACGTCCGTCTACTCGTTGAACGTAATGCAATAGAATGTGTGAAACAGAGAACAACTTGAGTGCATTCAAATGACGTTTTGAATGTGTCGTCAAAATACGAGCTACGAATGTGCCTTCTGCATTAAAATTAATGCGCAAAGACATATACCAAACGCTGTGGTACGAATGCCGTAGAGCAGAGATAATGAGATGGGAAACTTCGACAAATTTCGGCAAGAAAGAGATAGCCTTCTGTCAAAATGGCAACAATACCAACATAAACTCTATAAATGTGTTAGTGCACTTTTTGACATACTCCCCAGTTACCTTAATTAAATACATAATTCAACAGTTTCCTTAAATTTAAGCAGTCTGGTGAAAACTCAGTGGCCACGTCCAGCGCTCTCAATAAGTTATATATTCTGAATAGTTTGCTATTTGAAACGTCAAAATTGTTGTCAAATTAATGAAATGCAAAACAGTTTATTGAATAAATTGGTAGCCTAACCAGGAAATTGTAATTTTTGTCTCTTTTAAGTTTATTTATTAAGTATTAATTTTAAAAATATGCTCTAAAACTACAAGAACATGCGCATTCATTGTTATTTGTCAAAATTTATGTTGCACTGCATTGCAATTTAACTACTTGCCAATATTTTTGATGTTTGACTTATCAACTCAGTCATAGAAAAAAAGCGCTAATTAGGTTTTCTACTGGAACAGTTGTATCGCTTGAAAGCGCTCACTGCTTTAATATGAAACCCACCTGGGCATGAAAGCCAACAGCAGAGTTGCATAAAAACGTAGTTTTGTACTATTTACAGTAGGTCTTATTCACTACGAATTAATAAGTACGAAATTATAGTAGAATTGTACTAGTACTATTTTATTTGGAATTAATTTTATACAGGTCGGTTTTTGTTACAGAACGTCTCCACTAGGAATAGAATCAAGGCACAGAATAACTTTTTATTATTTATGCCCTCTTTAAGAATTTTGCAGTTTTTTGTTCTCGTCTCAAACAAATTCTGACCTTTAAAATTGAATTGTGTTTTTTTTTCACGAAAATTTTGATCTCAAAATAAGATAAATTGCAGTTCACTCTCAAAATTTACGATTTTAAAATTCTGCCCTCTAATGCTGTCAACTGAGGGAACTGAAAGGTGACAGAAAATATTGAACATAAAGCCCCAACAAAATTCGACTTACATGCAATCGAGAAAATAATCCAGATTATTTAAATAAAAAAAAAAAATAGATTTGAAATCTTTTCGTATTGTTTTGTTGGAAAATATATTTATTTCTTTCATTCATTTCTCTTCTCTCGAAGCTGTTTCTACTAAAAAGAGAAAAAATATTCCAAATATTCAAACTAGAAGCGCATGATCACTAAGAGCACAAGTATGAGGCTATGTCTTTTGGCGCCACTCTGGTAAAACGGTAAATAATTTGTTGTTCAAATAAATTACAATAAAGGCAAGTTTCTCAGTTCAAACATGTTGTTTAATAGTGAGTATTCATTAAAAAATCATAAAAAATCACAAATTTATATGAGCTTTTTTCGAACTTTGATGAATTTTAACTTCTAAACCAACAAAAAGCATCCTTTTATTTTACCACCATTGGACTAAGAAAGTCCAAATACATATAATCCAACTCGAAAAAAAATAAAAGAGCGTGGGCCCTAAAGTACAATTATGACAAAATTTGGTTTTTTGTTCGTTTTTCAACTAAGAAGACGGCAACGTTTTTGGGTTAAATTAAAAATGTAATATATTCTGCACTATCTGCATAGAGGGTGCAGAAAAATTTAATATATTCTTGATTTCATTTATCGGGAAAAGAAAATACCATTAGTCTACTGCGAATAGCATTTTAGTTCAAAGCAACTTTGAGTTAATAGTACGTTTTTATATTTTTTTGCAATGCAACCCTATTAATAGAATCTGACAATAATACTTGACAACTATGAGGTGAATCATATATACAATACGTGAGTCTTACAAAAGTACCCAAAAAATTAAAGAAGAAGCATGAATATGGCGGGAAGCATGAAAAAAAAACATCATTAAAAAGAAGTTTCCCATCTCTTTATCTCTGCCGTAGAGTACGAGCGATGACGAATACGAATGCCTGCGAAACATGAATGTCCGACGAAGCCATACATTCGCAACATTATTCAACATTATTCGTTGCCAAAAGCAACAAATATTCATGCTTTTATGTTTATTCGCAGCAAGGAAAAAAATGTTATCCGCAGTCTGCAGCAGAGCTCACCAGCGCCTTACTCTTTCCACTCTTTTACAACAACTTCGATATTTTCATGATTTTTGTAATTCGCTGAATTCGGTGTTCAGCTACACTGTTACTTCTCATTGTTTTATTGTTGTAATTGCGCACTGTCGATCGATGCTTGTTGTTTGTTTTTTGTGTGTTCAATAATTTTAACTTGTCGAGCCAACGTGCGTGTTGTTGTTTCTGTCCTTTTTATTGTTAGAATACAAACACATGATTTTAGCTTTTGCACAGTCGCTGGTGTTGTGTGGTTTTTGTATATTTTTTGTTGTTGGTACTTGCTTACTGTGCCACGTATCCAACGATTTGTTGTTGGTGTCGGCTTTTTGTTGTAATTGTTGTTGAAAGCATACAAAAACACTGCTCACAACAAAACGCCAGGAAAAAAAACAAAGAAAACAATAATAAAATTCCACTCCAGCTCGAGTCCAGCAGCAAACACTCGAGCTTCCAGCGAATCACTCGAATGTCAGCATTGTCTGGATGCTGCCTTTGTATCGATTCGCAGTCGTCATACACTGTGCTAAGCAGCAATCGTTGTTTACGAACTCGAGTGGTATGCATGCATTGTTTTTTTTTTGTGCGATTATGGCTGACGACGATTGTTATTCGAGTGGCAAAAAATTACGAATGGTCTCATGTAGTTCTCTGGTGTGAAAGCTTATAGATGAAAGTTCACTAACTGCATATGCATCACAAGCATGACTCAATCTGATCATCAGCACTTGAACCACTCTTGCCAATATCGTTTAAGCGTTTCTGTTTGCGTCGAAAATTTGTTCGAAGAATATTCACTCTTTTGGCAACATCTGCTGTTTCCGCCTTTGGATGTTTTCCCTATATTTTTCAAGAAGAATCTCGTATTCTTGAGTTTTTTTATTATGATCACTATAATCTTTGGACTTTTTGCCCCACAAACTGGGTAAAGTTTGATAAAGATCTAAAAATTCCGGTAACAATTTTTTATCATCTTAGATTTTTTCGCCGCCTAAATTTTTGTCTGCAGACATGTCATCTTCCTACGACTATAACAAAAGAAATGCCGAACGATTGTCAATCGAGCCTTTACACACTTCAAGCCGCTTGACAATCGTTGCAAAATATCAAAATATTCTGATTTTCTTCAACCAAGCCATAAACTGGTTTGTGCAAAGCATACAAGCAAATATTTACTAGCTCACCGTGCGTTTAGACCGCCTGAACGAACGAAAGAAACCTCGTTCGTTCGCTCGGTGTAGACACTTAGCCCGAACGAACAGCGTTCGCTACAAATTCATCGCAAACGCTGTTCCCCCGGTGTAGACGGTAAGTTAGGGCGAACGAACGAGAATTCTTTCGTTCGGACTGTTCGACCGTCGCTCGATCTTTTTGGGCGAATCCGATGTTACGCTGTTCTTAAAAACAAAAAAGTAGCAAAAAGGACTATCTTCAAAGAAAAAATCACGGAATTTACAAAAATTCGTAGAAACTTTAACTTCAAAACAACACACAGCAGTAGTGTTCAAGGTTTGTTTATGTTTTTGAACGTGTTCTGCTAATTTTCGCTGGAATTTAATTGTTGTAAGTTGAATATTATAATAATAATAATTATATAGTTCTTTCATACAACAGCTAATAGTTTAAAATGTTGTTATGAAAAATAAATAAATATTAAAAAATAATATTTATTTATTTATTATGAATATTAAAAATAAATTAATAAATTGAAATATTGAAATAAAATCGCGATTATGTGTTACTCAATGCTTGCCAGCCGAATTTGTTGTCTTACTACTACAAGTTTTACTACTAATATATAAATAAATAGCTATCAACCCTGCATTTATTCATGTTCGCCGAATGCATAATTTTCTGTTTAGACCGCCTGAACATACAAGATGGCGGATTATGTTCGTTCGCGATTGATGTTCGTCCGGTGTAGACAGTACGCCGAACGACGTTTTTATCGCAATGAATTCTTCGCAATGAATTCTTCGTTCGTTCATGCGGTCTAAACGCACGGTCATATAAATGATTAAAATGATTGGCAGTGTGAATGCTGCATTACCCACAAACATTTTTGAGGTTGACTTACGAAAGATTATGGAAAAAACAAACGAAAAATACGTGAACTTGCGTATAAAGAGAGAATTTGAGTATGAGTGCCAGTTTTGATCGCTAATGTACCTCACTCTGAAATTATGCTCAATGATAAACAAAATCGTGAGAGCCCTTGTCACCATAGTGATATATCAGAGGCTAAGTTCCACACGCTATTGGAACGCAACTGCAATTGCATGCATGTATGTGATTATAACATAAGAAAATCGCCATAATATCTGCGTGTGTAAATTACAATGATAATTTCCCATTATTAATCCTCATTAAATTTCCTCTAAATATTTTAAGGGTGGCATCATATTAGTCATTTGTCAAAAATGACATTTAAGAAATTTGCATGAAGTTGTATGCATATTCAACATAAAATAAATAGTTACAATATGTACGAGAATTTTGTTTGTGAAAACTATTTCAACACTTAATGACTGTTTAGTTCGAAAAGATTTACAACTTTTATATAGTTAAGTATACGTGAAACTCTTAAAAGATGTTTGTGCCATTTTTGTGAAAGTCCGGGTTACTTTTTCTACACTTAAGTGTCCAAATTCTAGTTTTTCGAAGGTACCATAATAAATTGATATAAACAAAACCAAAAGTAGATTTACATTAAATTACAGCAATTAAATTGATAATATAGAATACCGCGTTGTTTGGGGAGATACAAAAAAAGATAATAAACGTCCACAATAACTAAAAAGAACAATAACAAGTGTTGTGAGCAGAATTGGCTATAAAGACATTGTCAAGCTAGTAGGTAGGTCTATAGTATAGACTCTATACAAACATAATTTGTGGAGCAAAAATAGTTCCGAAATAATTTATAGCTTTAACATTCTTGTATATAAATTCTTGTATGCTACAAAATACATGATTGTTTGATTTAAATTACCATATTTATAGTATATATAGATAATATAAAATGTTTCATTAGCTTCCGCACTCTTTAAACATATGCACTGAATTTTCTAGTTTTCTCGTATTTTTTTGTCTAATTAACCAATAAGACCGAAGATTTTTGTCTTCTAAAACTAATTAGAAACGATATTTTTATTATAAGACATCTGTCTATTTCTTCTTTAGAATAACGCCAGAACTCAACAAGTCATTTTGCAGAAAACGCTTTTAAAGTTTTCAATTTACTCATACCTTGCATAGAAAACAGAAGACAATCTCTTCTCACGAAGACGGTAGTATGCAAGATATTAACTTGAAAATTTTACACAATATGAGGCATGAAAAAATAAATAATTTTGCATCATTAACTTAAAAATCGTTTTGTGAGTTATGCCGTTATTCGAACAAATGAGCGATATTAATTATATATATGACTTGCTTATTTTTGCAACTACACGAATATATCTTAAAAAAATAAATCTAGTTCAAAAGTTTTAAATGGCACAATTGGTTTAAAAGAAACTATAATTCTAAAACCTTAAATGTATCTGTGACAACTAAAAATTTGTTTGTGAGTTTTGCCGTATGCTTGGGGTTATTATACTTGGGGTTATTATACCAAATCACTGGAATATTGTCTTCAGCCCTATAATATACGAGTAGCCGGTGTTGTGTTTTCGTGAATACGTGTTCTTTATTAAGCATTTACTTCAAGACTAAAACTAACTAAAAACTAACTTACAATTTCATATTCAGAACTATTTAAGAGAATAGAGAGAGAGAATGCGTGGTGAATTTAATAACAAGCATTTATGTATTTCCATATACCACACATGCCCCCTTTACAAAAAAAAATTATTCAATTTTAATACATTCAAAATTAAAATGTTAAACAAATTTAAAAATTAATATATATATATTTATATATACATACATTTGTTCTTCTTCTTAATTATTACGTTTCCTTAAATTATACCTATGAGAAGAAATAACTTCTTTCTTTTCTGCATTGTTAATGGAAATGTTTTCCATTACATTTACATTTTTGTCTATTACTTGAGTTTTGTTTTCAATATTTTTATTACACAATTCATTCTCATTACAAAAATTTGGTAAAACATACTTGTAATCTGGAACCTCAATATTTATATTTGAAACTTTGTTAACCTCTTCCAAAGCAGCCAAAATTATTTGATTGGCATGACGTTTCCAAATTTTTTTATCGTCAGTCTCAACCAAATAAGTTTGTCTACCCAATTTTTTAAAAATTCTAGCTTTTCTCCATGATACTTTTCCTGGCTTTGTATAATCTTTTACCATTACTTTATTATATAATTCAAATTTTGTTTTTCGAGAGCCATGATATCTTTGTTGACACATTTGTTTCTTAATAACATTAAATTTTACATCAACCTGATTCTCAATTTTTCGCTTTGGATTTAACAAATTTAGCCGTGTACGCAACTGCCTATTAAACATTAATTGTGCAGGCGATACACCCGTGGTAACGTGTTTTGTATTTCTATAATCAAACAGAAATCTAGCCAAAACCATACTAAATTCTGTGCTACACGTATTGAATAAACCTTTCTTAAGTGCATGTTTAACCGACCTGACCATATTTTCGGCTTGGCCATTTGTAGCGGGATGTCCTACAGGTGTGGTTATATGTTTAATCCCATTTTCTTTCACGAATTCCTGGAATTCATTCGATACAAATGACGTACCATTGTCAGACACTATAATTTCTGGAAGGCCAAAACGAGCAAACAAATCTCTTAACCTTGCTATGGTTGCTCTGCTTGTTATATTTTTTCCATTTCCAAACACTCAACCCATTTACTATGGGCATCCACCACTACGAGACACCATCGATCATGGAACGGACCAAAAAAATCAATATGAATCCTATTCCACGGACTAGCTGGCCATTCCCAATTGATTAGTTTTTGTTTTTCCGGTGTTGCTCGTGTTTGCAAACACCCTTCACAAGATTTGGTCACCCTCTCAATATCTTCGTTTTGAGTTGGCCACCAACAACATTCTCGCGCCATACTTTTCATCTTTACCACTCCCATATGCGAACTATGCAAAAAGCCTAAAACCTTATTTTGCAAAACCTCAGGAATAACTACTCGATAACCCCAGAATACGCAACCGTCTTCTTCTAATAGCTCTAGTTTCCTATTAAAATATGGGTGCAGATGTGCATGCCTGCATTTTGCTGGCCATCCCTCGCATATCCATTTGCGTATCTTTTGAAGGGTTGCATCGTTAGCCGTTTCCTGTTTTATTAAGCTCACGTCCATGGGAATTTTACTTATTTCTTTAACATAATTAATTTGTATGCTATTTGGTAGCTCAGGTAATTCTTCCTCTTTCCTTGGAAAACGCGAAAAATAATCGGCGACATTCCTTTCGGACTTAATGTGAACAATATCATAATCATAGGCAGACAATGTCAACGCAATACGCTGTAACCTATTGGCGGCCATAATTGGAATTCCTTTTTCAGGACTAAAAATGTGACGTAGTGGCTTGTTATCCGTGACAAGCACAAATTTTCGGCCAAATAAATAATTATGAAATTTCTTTACTCCGAATAAAATTGCTACTGCCTCCCGATCTAATTGAGAATACTTTTGCTCCGTTGCGGAAAGTTTCTTCGAAGCAAACTCAATTGGGTTTTCATGACCTTGTGGTGAAATTTGGGATAAAACTGCCCCAACTCCTACAGGGCTCGCATCAACAGTCAATCTTGTTTCTAAATTAGGATTAAAATGTTGTAAGCACGTTTCAGTTTTCAAGCTTTGCTTTACTAACTCAACTGCTCTTTGACAATCTGCTGTCCACACAAAATCATTACCCGTTTTTAATAAATCGTACAACGGAGCACAAACTTTTGATACGTTAGGCAAAAATCTCCTATAAAAATTTATTACCCCCACAAAAGCTTGCACTTCTTTAACGTTTCGAGGAAGAGGCATACATTCTATCTCCCGGATTTTTTCCGGATCAGTATGCAAACCATTTTTGTCAATGATGTGACCTAAGTAACACACTTCTTTACAAAAGAATTTACATTTATCCTGCGCTAGTTTCAGGCCACTCTCCTGCAATACTTGTAGAACTTTCCTCAACCTTTCCTTATGGGTTTTCCTATCAGGAGCGGTAATAAGGATATCATCCAAAAACACCACCACACCTTTCATATTTGAAAACAAGCTTTCCATAATTCTTTGAAACAAGGCGGGTGCCGAAGCCAACCCATAAATCAAGCGCGTGTATTGGAAAAGTCCTTTAGAAGTTGAGATTGTGGTGAACTTTTGGGATTCTTCATCCAATCTTATTTGCTGATAGGCCATAGACAAGTCCAGCTTCGAGAATTCCTCCCCACCACACAATTTCGCAAATATAACCTCAATGCGAGGCAGAGGGTACTTGTCTACAACCAAACAAGGATTTATAGTCACCTTAAAATCCCCACAAATCCTCACTTCTCCATTTTTCTTTAAGACAGGCACTATTGGCGTGCCCCATTCGCTAAAATCGACCGGCTTCAACACTCCCATCTTTTCCAACTTTTCAATTTCACGCTCAACCTTATCTTTTAATGCCAGTGGCACGGGTCTCGGCTTAAAAAATTTTGGAACACTACCTTCCTTTAGTGTTAACTTTGCTGATGATTTTTTAAAACATCCCAGAGAACCATCAAACAGACACTTGAATTCACTTTCACTATTGATTTGGGATTCCAAAAAATTAAGCTCTTTAATTATAATATTGAATTCCCGCAAAAAATTTCGGCCTAACAATGGCGGACCACCACCCCGAATTATGACAAACTTAACCGACTTTTTATGGTTTTTAAACGCTACTAGCAAGTTAACCACACCCACAGGTTTCATCGCAGCACCGTTGTATGATTTTAAGACTAAATCGGTATTTTTAAGTTCACTCACTTGAAAAAAATTTACAAAATAATTGTATGCCAGAACACTATACTCGGACCCTGTATCCAATTGCATATTTTGTTGTATGCCATTTACTTTAACATTTACATATATGGGCCCGTCACAAGTACTTGATACAGAAAATAAAGACAAATCTTCGCTCACAAAATTAAATTGCTTTTGGCTTTGATTTCTGCACATTTTTTTTAAATGGCCTCTCTTCTTACATACCTTACACTTAAAATTTTTATAACGGCAATTACTAGTGGTGTGATTATCATACCCGCAAACTTGACATTGTGGTTGTTGCTGCCGTTGGTACTGCTGTCTATTTAGTCCAACATTATTGCCCTGCTGTTGTTGTTGCCCGCTGCTGCTGCTACCTGTTATTCTGTTTCTTTTGTTTTTGTTGTTGCCGACAAATAGAAGACCTTCGCTGGTGTCTTCTTTTTTAATGTTAGCTGCTGAACTTTGATGTCTACTGTACTCCGTTGTTCTGGCAATTTCTATGGCTCTGCTAAAAGTGCAAGATGTTATGTCTTCCATGAGCAGTCTGTCTTTAATAGGACCATCTTCTAATCCCACAACAAATCTGTCACGCATAGCTTCTTCTAAGGTTCCACCGAAATTGCAGTCCACTGCCAAAGAACGCACACGCACTACCCAGTCGTTTAAACTCTCTGTTTCCACTTTATACGCTTTATAAAATTTCAGACGTTCTGCCAAACCCGATTTTGGAGGCTTGAAGTGTTGGTCAAATGCTTCCACACAAATTGCATACGTCGTTGTATCACTTTCGATCAACGCTGGATTTAACAAACTTTTTAAAAGCCCGTATGACTTTTCAGCCAGTGCCGTCACGAAAATTGCCTTCCTCACTTTAACGTCAGTTAAACTATTTGCGATTAGGAACTGCTCCATTTGCGCTTTAAAAACGCACCAGTCGCCTAAATCGTGATCAAATCGTGGTGCTGTTCCAAAAATTCGGCTCATATTTTTAGTTTATCCTCGTCGCCACTATAATATACGAGTAGCCGGTGTTGTGTTTTCGTGAATACGTGTTCTTTATTAAGCATTTACTTCAAGACTAAAACTAACTAAAAACTAACTTACAATTTCATATTCAGAACTATTTAAGAGAATAGAGAGAGAGAATGCGTGGTGAATTTAATAACAAGCATTTATGTATTTCCATATACCACAAGCCCAAGGCAGCATAACATTTCTTAAGATATCAACGGATTGTTCCTTGTTCATTGTGCCAGCAACAGAGTGAATTAGACCAATGTCATTGAACACTCTTTCTTCCATCAGGATCAATGCGGTTTATCCTTGTTTTAACACTCCACGTGTTAAGACTTTTAACACTTTGTCTTACCATGGGTTTCTTGCGGGCAAGTCTTCCAAGAAAAGCAGCATCCACTAAACGTCGTACAACGGTTCTTTTTGGTACACTGACGCCTATTTCATCCGCTATTTCACGCTGGATAACTGCTGTGCTTTCCTTGGATTAGGTTTTGACAATCGGACAATCTTTAGATTAATATGTACTGAAGTTTTGCGCAGTCTTGTTTGGAGTGGTACATTTTCCGTGGTTTTGCATTGTCAAAGGTGAGCAATAGCATTGAAAACCTTCCGTTTTAAGGATTTTAATTGGATCGGTATGCTTCCGTATGATAGCCCAGCACTGTTTAATTCAATAATTGCCTGGCGTGCATCTCTTGGCTTTTCCCATATTATGAAATTATATTTATACAGTTTTTTATTGAAATTAAGTGTAAACAGTTCAAAATAATAAATACTTATCGAAATATTCAGAAATTATACATAAACTTTTTGAAAACTTTAATGTTAACAAATCGTTTCTAATAAGTTGTCAATGGAAAAAATTAAACAGTTTCGATAGTATCGTAAGTGTAGACATAGAATTCCGTTTAAGTAGTAACCTCTTCTACTTTGTCTCTTTGGTCCGATTGTTTTGTTCTTTTTGCACGTGATTTTCATTTATCTTCCGAAAATAAACAAATAAATGAATAACACTCAATTATGGACTTCTTACCGAGATCAAAACAAAGAAAACGTTGAAAGTAAGCATGATAAAATGAGCAAGCAAAAGGAAACAAGCAGGTTAAGTTTGACAGGTTGAGTTCATTGACTTAGTTGAAATGAAGGCGAAGCAAATGCACTTTCCATTGGTGCCACTATCATCTCTGTCCGATATACAGTTTGCGAGCTACAGTCAGTTTAACTACTAATTTCAAAATAAAATTAAGACCCCGATTTTTAAAAAAAATCGTATGGTGACTATATTTCGATGTTAAGTTTACGAGGTACAATTTCGTCTCTGTCCGAGCTTCACTCGCTGGTGCTAGTGGGAAAGAAATAGTACATACAAGAACCCAATGAAGACGCCTGCGAATCAGTTCGTATAAAACAAAAACAATACAAGCAAAAACAACGAAATAAATACAAAGAAAGCAACAGGTACAGCATAAGCAGCTGATGATTGGTTTTCTTATATAAACACATGCTTTTTTCTTCTTATATTTTACTATTTTGTGACTTCAATATAATAGTAACAAAATCCAAAATTAGATATTCAGTCAGCGCAGCATATATCTGATATTTTAGTATATATATTATTAAAGTATTCGTCAAAACATTTCATGTCCTTGAAAAAATTTGTTAAATTGACCTATAAACCGCGCTGTAAGACGTTATTTTACGTCAACAAATTTTTTCGTACAAAATTCCATACAAATACAAATAGGTCCCTGGCGACCTTGTACTGCATATAAGGGCAACGGATGACTCACCCATCGGAGGATTAAACGATTCTACATAAAATTCCCTTGGAATACATAGAGGGGTCGGGTATATCTCCCATGAACCATCAAGGAATAATTTCAGTTTGAAAATTAAAAAGGTCCCCAGGGACCTTCTCACCCATCGGAGGTTAAAACTGCTTTTGCTGCAATAAATAACACGTGGTAAAGTCAGTTTAATTGTTCTTGTAAGAAGATAAAGGAAAATAAAGATAAACATTGCCAAACGTACGTTCAGTGCATTAAAGCGCAGCAAAGATGACATCTTTTTTAATTAGTTCTCAACGGCTGTATATTAAGGCTATTCACACTGCCTTGGGTAGTTGGTTAGATTGACAAGTGCCATACATTTTGTTTTCCCCATTGTACACATTTACCAATCTAATCAAGCTGGCCCCCTGGATAGATTGATTTCTTGTCAAATTAAGTGATTATGGGTTACCAGCTTTTCCAAAAGTATACAATATTGAATTGACAAAATATTAAAACAAAGTAAATTAAAATAAAGTAAAAATTAAGAGGTACAAAAACACATGCAGCACTGCCCAAATTTATTCTACAAAGTAATCAATTGCAATTAAAGGTCAAAAGTAATCAATTTACCCATTAGGGATGTTACGGAGGTGAGTCTATCGGAACCGGAGTCGATCTCCAAGAAAGATGTATTAGTTAACTGTTTAGGCTATTAATTATAAAAGAATAATAAACATAGTACAGTATTCAGTATCTTTAATCAGCACTTAAAATTTTATAGCAACAATAGGAAAATATCTTGTTTTAAGTTTGATATAAGTTTGATATAACAAAAGCTTGTCAGCTTTCTCCTCTTCCAACCGCTTCCTTAGAGGACTATATATGAGACCGACACTACTAAAAAGTTGCTCACCTGGAGAACACGATTAATATTGACGAGCAATTGAGTTTAAATTTCAAATATACTCTCCAAAAGATAAATAAGCAATTAAAATTATTTAACGAAGAACTGCGCTCGTGTGTGAGTAGATAAAATTGTATATGCAGATACATTTCGATCTTCGTTATAACTCCGATTCAAAAATGTCGGAGCCGAATTCGGTACCGAAGTCGAAGCTCCGTTACATCCCTACTACCCATCCCAACTACCCGAATTAGTGTGAATACCCCTATTGTTTTTGTAAGCAACGAATACATTAGAGCGTATCACAAAAAAAAAGTTCACCAGTCACCTTCACCAGTCACCTTCGAATATAATGAACATAATGTATAATATATTTAATATATTTAATATATATTTAATATATATATTTAATTTTGAGGCTGCCTCCTTTTGACGCACAGTATGTAAAATCCGTATTCTTACAGGGTTTTTTAAAGTAAAAACCTACTATTATATAAAAATCATTTGGAGTATTCATTAACTTACCATTGGTTTCATTAGAGAAAAAGGTTAAGAAAAGAAATCATAGTAAAACAAAATTTATTTTTTAATATGTGACAACTTTCAAGGTCATTAATGTGTCTTATGTCATAATAGCGAAGATTCATCTTTAATATCGACCATAGGTTTTCAATTGGGTTAATATCTGGACTTTGGGGTGGAGTTTTCAAATAATTCCGACAGTTATAAAGGATCCAACTTCTAGTATGAAGGCCGCATGTTTAGGATCGTTGTCCTGTTGGAATATGAAATCATCCTTATGGCCCAGTTTTATGGCACTTGGCAATAATTCCTTTTTCAAAATATTTATGTACATTTCTGCAGTCATAATACCTTTGATAAAGTGCAGTCTACCTACTCCTGCGGCGCCAAAAAAGAACCGCCATCAAAGAACCGCCACTATGTTTAAATGATGGCAAGAGGTTATGTCTTGAAAGGCTGGTATTGCGTTCTCGCCATATTTTGATGCGCCCATCAGACACTTTCACATTGAATTTGCATTTGTCTGAGAAAAGAACTCTTCTCCTAAACTCCATATCGTGATTTTTGTACTTTTTAGCAAAAAGAATGCGCTTTCTTTTATTTACTTCACTTGCAAAGGGTTTCCGAACAGCAATTCTGCTTTGAAAACCCAGTTTTCGCACATAATTTCTGATCGTTTGTGCATTCACTTTAATTCCCAGACGTCTTTCAAGTTTACCAGCAAGTTTCACACAACTTACCAGAGGGTTTTTTAGAATTTGTCGAAGCAAAAAATACTGATGTCTTCTATTAAGTAAACATCTGTTCTGATTTCGTCGTTTTTTCTTGAATTCGGCACTTTTCTTGTATTTATTTACGATGTATTGGATAGTTGACCGGCTTCTTTTAAATATTTTTGCAACATCTTGCAAAGACTTGCCTTTGGAATGCAAATCTATAATCACTTCTCTTATGTCATTTGAAATTTCATTTGATTTGCGTTCCATAGCTTTCATTTACAGCAAAAAACACGTTTAACGATATCTAACGATATCTAACGAAGAACGAGAAGAACGAAAGTCAACTGATCGTGTTCTACGGCAATTACTGCGTCCCAACTTCAGAGCAATTTTCCAAAGTAACGGTTAAAATTCCTTACAGTGGAGCCAAAAACATTGCAAGCTGCTTGTACGAATACGGATTTGGTTTTTTTATTTTAAATGAATTTCCGTTTCTTTCTTTAAATGAATGATTAAATATGTATAGTTTTTAAACATTTACTTTGTAATCATAATTACTAATAAAATTAATAACAATCTATAGCCTGCTGCTATTAGGCTACTCATAATATTAAATGTTCGTTTTAAATACGGTATGTACGAACACGGATTTCTCATACTGTATATTGTTTTTTTCTTTCTGTTTTATATAACAATATAATACAATATACAGTGGCGCACAGTCAAAGTGATATAGCAATTATAATCTAACTAGTGTAAAAGCCCGTCCTACGACGGGAAGGAACCATTTAGAGTACAAAATGCGACAAAAAATTTATTGGATTTATATACAAAGATTTTTATTTGAAAACATGTTTATTAAATTATGTTGATAAAACTTCTTTATATACAACATTTCTAGTAAAAAAATTCTTAGAATTTTTAACCTTGTCCCTTGCCGTCTATAATGCTTAGTTTTACATCATCAGCCCGCTAAAACTGCCCATGACTAAATACCAGTTCTTTTAGAAAAACTCCTCCTTTTTGCAATATTTAACCTTGCAATTAATTTATGGTCATTGAAAATGTCAGTTTAACTGGAAATTGTCGCCTCCGGAGAGTAAAAGGCAAATCTGTGTTTGTCGGGGCCAAATCAATTGTAGGTATGAAAACTATTTCATGTTCGCCAGTGCGCCTGTCAATACCTGTGCGATGATTAATTAAGTTTTTAGGTTTTTCAAAACTAACCACCTTCCATTACAGATATCTCTTTTGGTATTGAAATTTAGAAGAAGTATTATAATACTTCCAATTTTGAGGTTCAGATCTCGTGCTCAGATCTCTCACTGTGTCACCAACTAAAATATTTAGAACTTGCTCGTTGACTTCGTTCACATCGGAATTTTTTGTGCACAGGATAGCAATTTTGGAATAACGGTTGATGTTATTCGGACTCAAAGTATCGCCAGAAATCTATTTAACCCTTTCAATGGATTTGTCCATTATATTGGACACTTCAGAAAAATTTTTTTTTTTTATTTTCCAACGTCTTTTCTAAAATCAAATAGGTTGGTACTATGAAATGAAGTTGTGCTAACATGACAAAAATAATTTTAGGGAGATACATATATAACGTTTAACTTAGTTAGATTTTCGATTTTATGCCCAACAGAACCCTTCAATTTTTTTATATCGCGTGTTAATGAATTTTGCAAAAAAGAAGTGATTATTGTAATTGGTGTGCAAAGTATAATTTTTTTTTTTTATAATAACAATTGCATAAATAACGCATTTGCATTTGTCTTCGATTGTTTTAGTTGAACTAAAATATTATAATACAACGTTATCATGAAAGGGTTAATAAGCGAACCTTTACAAACAAAATGATCGGGAATTTCTATGGTGTCTTCATCTCCATTTCCTAACTTGAGTAGCCAATCGCTAAAACTTGAATCAGAAGACCGAACATTGTGGTTTAATTCTAGCAATTCCAATTGACACCACACGTCACTGAATGTAATAATTGCTGTTCAGTTTATGCAGACCGAATAGGTTCTGGTTCTGTTAATTAAGAAGCACTGTAATAGCAAGACATGATGTTTGATGTATAGTAGTTGAGGAAAATGACGATAGTCTTCAAGTAAAAAGATTTCCAATACATAATTTAATAATAGGTGCTGGTCCAGGCTGAACAGGTTTTAAAAAGTACAGTACGTACAAAGATTTCAAATAGACAATTTTATAACAGGTTCTGGTCCAGGCTGAACAGGTTTTACGATATAGAGCACGGAGCAGGACGCTTGCCTTTTATATATTAAGATTATTAATCTAAAACATATAAATATATAATTATATTATAACGGGTGGGGCAAAAGTAATCACCCAATGTTCTTTTGCTGTAATTTTTTTTGTTAATTTAAACCTTTAGTACTGCTTGTGAAATTTGTTTATTTAATCCATTAGAATTGATTCCATTAAGTTAAAAAAATGATATCGTTCAAGTGGCCGCCGCCAGATTTGATGACCATACGGGCTCGTTTTATGGCGATTCATGTCGATTTGTATTCTGCGTTTGTTTACTTCACAAATGTCAAAACCGAATTGACATTTGGCGCCATTTGCAGAAGTTATAGGGTGTTCTCATTATTTTTGCCCAACCGCCAGAGTTGATGACCAAAGGGGCTCGTTTTATGGCATTTCATGGCGTTTTATTTATTTTCGAATTCATTGCGATCAAACGTAAGATGTGAATATTTTTCTCATTGGTCAGCTTGATGGCGACGGATTGCGTGCGTTGGTAGAATTACAGCGAAAAGACCGCGGTATACTGAGGAAAACGACTGATCCTATTGTGTTCTAAGATTTAGTCAAGCGCAAAGATGCTTGTGCATCCCTTTCAAATCTTGCGATAAAGCTGCTTAATATACCTGCAGCAACAGCGCAGATCGAAAGAGTTTTCTCTAATTGGGCGGACATTCATTCAGACAAACGAAACCGCCTAAGCGAGAAGCGGTCTAAAAAATAACTAGGCGCATATTTTTCGTTGAAAATCAATGAAGAAACGGATCCATTTGACTATGTTACCAATTCCGAAAAAAATTTTAGTGAAAATTTAAAATGACTTGTTCTATTTTTTTCTATTATTTTTAAAAAGTTTAATTTGACGCGAAATAGCGTGTCGAGAACACCACGCGACAATATGCTAGTCTCTTTAAATTTTTGAAGGTTAGGCCCACTTCTGTCGATGCAACTCTATTAAAATACTAAAACAAATAGAACTAACTTCCTATTTAAATCCATGTATCCTTTATACATATAGAATTATACAAGTTAAGCTAATGCGGTTGGTATGGTAAGTGGGCGTGTTCATGGGCGAATGACGCGCATTTTGTGAACACATCTTAGTTTTAAAAGAGTTATATGAAATACTAAATTTCATCTTTGTAGCTCATATATTAACCTTTTTATAGAGTTTTTACTAAAGTGGGTTGTATGTAAGGTGGGCGTGTTGGTGAGCATATGTTGCCCATTTTTTAAGCACACCTCAGTTTTGATATAAGTAAAAAATTAACCTTTAAAAAGTATTTTTAACATTTTGGGTTGCATGGGAGGTAGGCGTGTTTATGGGCGGATGGCGTCCATTTTTTTGTTCACACTGTTGCGTCTTAATGGGCGCAACTGCAAATCCTTAGTCTTAACTTGACTAAGGAATAGTTGTTTAAATAATTATTCAAAAGTTAACCAGGCACTTTAACCTGTTCCACTAAGGATAATTATTTTTGTTTTTTTTTTGCTTTGGTTAACCAGGCACTTGAACCTGTTCAACTAACGATAGTTTGTTTTATTTGCTTTGGCTAACCAGGCACTTGAACCTGTTCAACCCAGAGGTATAAAAAGGAACCGCTTCAAAGGTGTTGACTTTTAATATTCATTTATTGTTACTATTTAGATTCCTTTTATACAAAATTTGTTCCAATTTTACATAGACAAAGAATATATAAAACTAATATGTAATATGTATATATGTATATATGTATATATGTATATATATTGATTTAGCATATGATTAAGCATAACAACAAAATGCATACACAACAAAAACGGCCAAGCTTAGTTAGTTCAGTTATAAAATGCATATCTGCATTTAAATTTTGGGGGGGAGGTGTTTTAGTTCTTATAAAAAATACATATGTACGTATCAAATTTTATTTTTGTAGCTTAAATACAACCCTCTATACAGAAATATATACAAAAATATTCAATAGTGCAGATTATTGTGTACCAATTCATGCAATTATCTCAACTCCTTCTTCTTATGCTGTGTTTGCGGACAACACAGATATATAGATAGATAGCTCGACTCACGAGGCGACGCTGATCAAGAATATATATACTTTTCTTTACCGGACTCGCTTATTTCTATGCGTTAGAAACGTTTGCACAAAGTTCATACACCCTGACCTTTTAGGTTTAGGATATAAAAATACGCAATTCATTACTATTTCGGAAATATAACAGCTGCTTAAATGAGAGGTGCTACACCATGTTACAGTATTTCTCTTCAGTGTATGTACAGTTATTTCAAGTTAACTTTGAAATAAATATTAAACTACCTGCCATGCTGTAAAGATTAATCTACAAAAAGGACAAAGACTGCAACCTCTTCTACAATAAGAATAATTTGGTGCAAACAATGTGATTTTCTTGAACCTAACGGAAAAAATAGCGTAAAAGTATAAATATATCGTGCATGTAATTACATATTTTGCCATTGTCCTACTTATATGGCCGTCCTTACTAACACATTAAAAGTTCATTGAGCGTGTTGCATATTTCGTTTTTTGCTTTTAATATGTTCAAAGAAGAGGAAGAAGAACAAATGAGTGAGATTCGATTTTTAGAAGAGCTCTTGACATTTAGAAGTGGTTAAGTGATTTCAGATTTTCTACTTAGTTGAAAACAGTGCTGGGGGATCGTGGGATAAATCCTTTTTAATGGGATAAATAGTAAGTCCTCACTACTGTGAACTTGCACTAGTGTAACAACTATACTACTGTAAACAATTTCATATTAAGCAGTTTCATCACTTAGTTATCCTTAAAATTGTCGTAAAAAGGGAATTTTTGCTTTAGTAACAAAAAGAGAATGTGCTCGTTGGAAATGTTTTTTAATCAATTCTTAATAATATATATAAAAAAAATAGAAAAATTAAATAATATTTTACGAAAACTCACAAATAAAAAATAATATAAGAAAAAGTGAGAGTATGAAGCTTTTATGTGGGATTTTCAGAAAAACGCTCCCAGCACTGGTCGACAGCAAACTTTTTGAGGATATTTGCTTTGTTACACTTTAAATAGCCAGTCAAAGACAAGACTTTGCCTGAAAAACATTCAACTGCTACTTCTAATATAATTTTAATTTTATTAAACTTTTCTCATATACTACATTACCAAAATATGGTGAGAAGTTCTTTATCATTATAACTATAACACTTTTATATTATTCACTTTAATTTTGTTTATCTCTTGTCTGTTAATAATAGCCAATCATAATATTTTTAGGTTCATTTCGATGAGAGTCCAGTTGAGGCACTTTCTGTTGAACAAGAAGACGGTCTACGATTACGAAAGCGTAAGTATTTTGTTATTTATCCTATTAAAATTACTTTAAAGAATATATCATTATTGATGTGCTTCAAATTATTCGAACTTCCTCACGTTAAAGTCATTTCAAAATCCAAGAATCCGTTAATATTAAATTGTTGAATATTAAAAAAAAAAAGATTTAAACTATATAAACTACCACGTGCTATAGTGCGCGGTAATAGGCGGCTTCATGTTTTAAAAAATTACTTTATGAATTATCGCCGGACATGTTTATCAGAACATGTTATGTATATCAGAACATGAGTGCCGTCTATGCATCCTATAACTCCAGGAAAGCCTGTCCGCGAATAAAAGTACATTTTCGAGGCTCTTCGTTCCTCTTCGGTAAGTTAAGCTACAATCCATTTTGCGCAAATTATCTGCTCCATAACATTGAGTACTTCACTTAAAACAACGGAATCAATTGGCTGTGCCAGGCCTATATTGAAATCTTTTCCAGTGCACTTCTGATAGCTCCCTTCCGCGTAGAATCTGAGAGCAGTACATAGCTTCAAAATGGGTGGTATGGATGAAGGTCTTAAGTCGTCCTGAATTTCCTCTAAGACATACAAAAAAGATTCTTTGTTGAGTCTAAAATAACTCAAAAATCTTTAAAAAATAATTTCAGTTGCAAAAAAACGAATAACTACTTACTTGTTGTTCGGCAGTTCCAAGGGATTTGAATGATCGCGCAGAAATTTCCGGATACGCGCAACATTAGCGCAGCTTTCCTCTTCGTCGCCAAAAAACAATTCGTGACTGCTTTCCATTTCATAAAAACTTTATTTTTAAACTTTTTATTTCAATTAAATCTGCACCATTTAACAATTTGCAGTAAATAAAATTGTCCAAATGTGAAACAGCTTTTGTGTTTACATTCAGCTGTCAAAATTTCCAATAAATTTCCATTATAAGTTTGATAGCATTCCTTACAACTCAACTTAAATTGGTTGTGAACCATAATAGCACAAAAAATTCCAGTGGTGTTCAAGTTTTTGTAGTTTGGTTGTAAATCATAATAGGGGTCTAATACATAAATCAATATTTAGAAAAATAATAAACAAAAAACAGATATAGCTGATAGTTTCATTCATGGAAAAGAAGCCATTTTAAGTGATGTTCAGATATCATCTAAAACATCAGTAAATGCTTCTTTGCTAAGGCTGCGATTATAGTGAACGCGATTCAGGCAGGCAGGCAGGCTGAAATCTGTGTGAAAAAACGAGATGCAGATAGCTATCTATCTCGCTTGTTCACATTGCCTGCCTGCCTGTCTGTCTGACTCGGCGCTCACTATAACCGCAACCTTAGCCTTAATAAGCTAAGGAATTTGTAAAAAAGAAAAAGAAAAACTTTCGTTTAAAAAAATTTGCAGGATATCAATAAAAAATTGGTTGATGTGTGGCATCTGCAAAAGATTTATGAGTTGTCAGGCACAAATCGGTATTATGGCTTACAACTCAACTCTGTTTTTCACAACTCAGTTGTCTTTCCAGTTGAGTTGTAAGAATTTTCGATATTATTCCTGCAGAAAAATGGACCAGATTTAGAATAGTTCTGTACTAGTTCCAAAAAGGGCTAGTACTGGTCCCACTACAATACCCTTTTGCGTTGAACGAACTGACGCTTTTTACGGGTTGATGACATAGGAAAAGACAATTGTCCCCATAAACATTCGTTTTTCCTTATATCTGAACTAGTTCCATTATGAATAGTTCTAATCTGGTCCGTTTTGATACAGTCCAAAAGCGGTCATTTGTAAGCCCTTTTATTCGCCTTATTGGGAACACGGGTACGTACAATATAACTAATTAAATTTTTGTAAATTGTCTTACCTGCATATTTACCATTTACCACTTTACCATTTTCATCGCAAATGTTTGGAAAAGTTAAAAAAGATCCAAATCTGAATGAAACAAATGAGCCACAACACGTTTTGAGCGAATGTGTTTTCTAATTTTTTGTGTGTCTGCTGACAAGAAAAACTAAGAATATAAAAATATATTCAAACTGTTCTATGCTGGGCGTATTTTGTACTAGTTCGCAACTAACTCCAATTTCACTAGAAATAAACTAGTTGGTTTTTCCAATTGTCTCCAAAATAACTGCTGGGATGGAACAATCGTAACAAATTTTAGTTGTATAAAGTGTCAAAATTATACAACTACATTTTTGAGGTTGTCTTGAAAAGTTTAAATGGAAAAAAGCTTGAAAATAATCAAAAATACCTTTGAAACAACTTTATTAATACATAAAAAATTATTTAGAAAAATAATAAACAAAACACAGATTGGGCTGATGGTTTCATTGATGGAAAAGAACCTATTTTAAGGTACTATTACAGTGTGTAAAAAATGAAAAATAATTTTTTGTTTTTTTTTTAGAATCTGGTTCCTTAAGGCCTTAAGAATGCGTATATGAAATTTTAGAAAAAAATATCGCATAAAACAAAAGATATAACATACATTATATTCGTATGTCGCATATTATTCATATATTATCGTTCATAGAAGAAAATTTAATCGCGTTTTTCTCGAATCAAGTTTTTTCGAATTGGTTTCTAAGATATCTCGAGTTCTGCTTGATGGATTTCGATGAATCTTGGTTCATTGTAATCTTCATAGACTCTGTTAAGCACTCTACCTATAAAAAGCCGATAAACTTTTATATTTTGTTTTTTACGGCTAAGAATTTCTGCCAAAAAGAGGGGTTTTTTGTAAATTTGTTTTTCAACTCATGCCATTTTTTTTTTGTTGTTTTTGTTTTTTTATTTGCGTAGGTAGAGTGCTCAACTACAACCTTTTACTGAAGAATGCACTTTGATTTTTTACTTTCCGACGCCTTGGAACCTTTTTTTAAACACGCCAACTTCAACGTTCTCTAGAAAATAAACAACAAATACAAATACAAAAAAAAAACATTGTTTTTGTATCTTCAACTTTAACTGCTCATAATGTAAATAAATTTGAATTAAATAATTGTATAATACTATGTTAAAAAAATTAATGAAAAAAGTGTTGTTTTTAATAGCTTCACACTGTAATAGTTCCTTAAGTGATGTTCGGGTATCATTTAAAAGATCAGCAAATGATTCTTTGCTTAGACTAAATAAGCAAAGGAATCTATAATAAAAACTTTTTAACAAAAAAAAAAACCTACTTCAAAATCACTAGAAAGTAAAAAATAATTTTAAATTACTTTTACTATTTATTTCTTGGTCAAATTTGTATTTTTATAATAAATATATTTATTTTTTTATGATAGTAAAAGCTTCTAGTCAGCGCTAATCATTGACGTAAAATCATGATTTTTTCGCCATCCCTACTCTATTTAAGACTTTTTTATTTGTAAATATCCTGCTTGGGTGACGCTGTATTAATTTGTAATCTTAATTTTTCTTAAATCTTAATTAAAATGCTATATGTGTGTTGCAGCTGCACAAAAAATCTGATTATATTAGCGCCGACTTCGAAGCTCTTATTATCATAAAAAAATAAATATATTTATTATAAAAATACAAATTTGACCAAGAAATAAATAGTAAAAGTAATTTAAAATTATTTTTTACTTTCTAGTGATTTTGAAGTAGGTTTTTTTTTTTGTTAAAAAGTTTTTATTTCTTTCTTTTTAGAGAAAATGATATATATATTAAAAAAGTGTATAAATTAATTAAACACCAATTATTTATGCTCATAATATGGAAAATGCTTTTCTGTCGTTTCTTATTCTGGTCTTTGTCAGTATGTTAATCAGTACCTACTCTTGTATTTTTATCACTACCCCAATGTCAATATTGACTGAAATATAGTGTGTTTATAATATTGACACGCCTCTTTGTCGAGAATATCACACTCTTTGTCATAGTGTTTTCAATAGTTCTACCCTTTCTAACAATGAATTTTACCACCCTTAAGTCAATATGATACAGTTTTTTACACACTGCCACACCCCTTAGTCGAATAACGCCCAATTCTTCGGTAGTAATTTGTAATAATTGTGCCTACGTCTGTACTTTTTCAGTTAGTAGTGTCAGTATTCGATTTAGTGTTTTCTAATATTGCCACACCCCTTTGTCGAATGACGCCCACTTTATTCACAATAACTTGTTATAAGTGTGCCTACCTCTATACTAAATATCAGTACTCTAGTGTCAATATTATTCGCGATACAGTGTATTTTATATATTGCCACACCCCTTTATCAAACAAGGTCCACTGTATTGAAATAAATTGTTTTATAACTGTGCCTACCCCTGTAGTTAACTTTAGTACTCTAGTGTCAATATTATTCGAGATACAGAGTTTTTCTAATATTGCCACACCTCTTTGTCGACTAACGCCCACTTAATTGACTGTTATTTTTTACCTACCCTTGCATTTTTTCTGTGAATTTTATTATCTAGTACTCTAGTGTCAATATTTGCTGAAATACAGTGTTTTTCTTACAGTGACACGCCCCTTTATCGAATACCGCCCACATTACTGACAGTAATTTGTTATATTTGTACCTACCTTTGTACTAAATTTTAGTATCGTAGTGTCAATAGTAATAGAGATACAGTGTTTTTTTTTTAATATTGCCACTCCCCTTCTCGATTAACGCCCATTTTTTTTTTTTAAATTTGTAGTAATTTTTCCTACCTTTGTAATGAATTTCTGTACCCTAGTATCAATATTATTCGAGACACAGTAATTCTCTTATATTGCCACACCCCTTTGTCGAATTACGCCCACTTTTGTTATAGTAATTTTCAATAATTGTACCTACCTCTGTACTTAATTTTAGTACTCTAGTGTCAATTTTCGTCGAGATACAGAGTTTTTACAATATTGCCACACCCTTTTTTAGAATTACGCCCACTTAAGTGATCGTCATTTTTAATACTTGTGCTTGCTCTTGTAATTTTACTGTGAATTTTATTACCGTAGTGTCAATATTTACTGAGATACAGTGTTTTTCTTATACAGACACGCCCCTTTTCCGAATACCGCCTCCTTTCATAAACGGGCACCTCCGCGTTGATAATCTCTATATGTTGACAAAAAATTACGGCAATCGGGCAAGTACTTTAGGAGTAATCGATGTACATACATTCACACAAAAAAAAAAAAAAAACAAAAAAAAACAAAAAAAAAAACAGAGAAACCAACCAACTTGAGAACCTCCTCCTTTTTTAAGTCGGTTAAAAAAAGCATTTCGTTTAAACATATTTGCAGGATATCAATAAAAAAATTGCTTGATGTGCGACACTTGCAAGAGATTTTTATTATCGCGAAGTGATTTCCGAACGCGGGATACATCGAATAATTGTCATCTTCATAGTTAAAAAATAAATTAAAGAAAATTCCATTTTAAAATTCCTATGTGCTTCACTTTTTATTTCACCAACTTATAAAAGCAGCGAAAGTTAAAAACCAGCTGTTTTTATTCGCATTCATCTGTCAAAATTTCCATTAAATTCTATTACAATTTGGAAAGTATTCCATACAACGAATGGTTGTAAGTCATAGTACCAAAAAATATTCCAATGGTGTCCGAAGTTGAGTTGTGTTGAAGACAACCCAATTCAGTTTGGTTGTTAATCATAATAGGGCTATAAGTAGTTTCTGAAAGCACTTTTATTGACTTCTATAACGGCAAAAAGGCGACCCCCCTTTTATTATTTTATAAAAGCTTCTTGGGCCTTTTATTATTTTATAAAAGCTTCTTGGGCTTTTATTAAACTTTGCAAACAACTTCCGTAGGATAAATGCGTGCTTGCTTATATTTCGAAAAGTAACCTGCATAAAACAATTCCAAATTGAAGGATATAAGCTTCACCGAAACTCTAAAATTAACAACTAAAAATTTTTCTGATTTATGCATAATATATACATTTTTTTATAAATTTAAACCTTACTTAATCTGAATTTTAAGAAGAAATGTTTTAATGTCATTATATTTTTTTAAATTTCCCAAAGTTGTTCTTATGGATTCATGGGATTCGATCCCGTAAGCTACCGCATGCCAGGTCGGAGGGTAATCCATCGACCTATTTCTATTTTATATAAAAGGCTTCAGTTTCCACTGCAAACCTTATCAAAACTTATTGGAAATAGTAGCTTCGAAAAGCAACTGTCCAATTTTCAAATAAATAAATTATTTGATTTTACTTAAATTGGAGCTTCTTTATGATACATACGAGAGGCTTTAGTTTCAATAACATAACATATCAAAACTTATTGGGAATAGTAGCTTCAGTTTTATCAGAAAAGAATAAACGAAATATAATGCAGTTTGGCACTATAAACTAATCGAAGTTATTAATTTCCATTCAAGCTCTTACTGAAGTAGAAACCTCTTATATGTTTCTATTCAGTATATACGAGGCTGCCACCTCTTTTATAAAATCAATTTCTGATAGTTTTTACGATTTTCAAAACAATTCTAACGTTTTCTGTCATTTTTTCGATGTCAATCAACAGTTTAATAAATAATTTAATATTTTTCAATACAAAATTTTACGTTTTTTTGTAGTTTTAATGTAAGCATTTCATTATTATCAGTTTCAAAAAGAATTAAATTAAATTTCAAAAAATAATTTTGCTATAATTTCATTAATCGGTTTGCAAGACTAAAAGCTAGTTTGTTTTGGTTCTGTTTCAGTATTGAATGAATTGGTAGCTTGCATTTATATTTTTTCTATCGCATAACGCTTGTGGTCTTACCTTAACATTGTGCAGTTTTTCAATATTTTTCTGTACTTTTAACTTTTTAATTTATTTGAATTTTGATTACATTGTTTTTCAGTCCTAGAGGTTTTAACTTCGGTTCATATGATTTCAAAGACTTTAAAGAGCTACTCATACAAAATTGAAAGTACTTTTGATAATGATTCTATTTAAGATTTAAATAAATCTTCTTCAGACTTAGAGGCAGCAATTTCGTTTGTTCTTTTTTTCGAAATTAATACTTCCGAAGCTTCCGTAAGCAAACATTTTTAAGCTAACTAGAAACTGTGAATTAAGCCTTTATCACGGTTTTGTATTTAAAATACATGTTTACAAATATTATTAAATTATTAAGTATGGTACAAACTTCAACCATTTTCTATTCCATTAGATGAAATTGTTGTAACTTGCAGAGGAATTTCAAAAACACATATAAAGTTGAATTTTCGATTACATTTTATGCGCTGATGATAATGCTGCATTATGATGGAAGTTACATTATGATTAAACAACGTTGACGATTGATATTAGAATCGAAACGTATAACATTTCTTGGTAACATATTAAATATAAATACAAAGCATTATATATAATAAAATAAAAAAAATGCCAACTAAAATAACTAAATTTGGCATCGCTTAATAATGATGCTCATGGTTTTTTATTGCAGGAAAATGATGCAGCAGCTTCAACTGCTAAAACTCGATAGGTTAGGTTGAGCCTGTTTTTCTTAGCCAAAGTTTTTTCGTAACAAACAAGTACAATACATTTAAAAAGGGCAATAATTTTAATACATTTTTGAAAGTAATACCAAACAGTCCATCTTTTAAGTTTTTGAAAATTTTCATAAAAAATTATTGGTTTTCACAGAAAAAGTTTACCGAAATGAAACTTAATTTCACGTTTTCAAATCGAAAAAAAAAATTAATCAGTTTTGGTAAATTTTTCACATTCTGGCAACGCTGATTCCTGCAGCCCTTTCCCTGCAAACATTTTTAATCGTCTGAGAATCTCCAGCGAATCGCTTGGAAGATGAAACGATCGCCGGCGAGCTCTTCTGAGAGTCTTCCGGGAATCGCCGAATGTAAGCAGCTGAGGCCATAAAAGCGATTCGCCGGGAAGATTCGCCGGCGAATCGCCAAGAGGAGTCTTAAGCGATTCGCCTGGAAGATTCGCCAACGAATCGCCGAGAAGAGTCTTAGGCGATTCGCCAGGAAGAGTCGCAAACGATTCGCTGAGAGGAGTCTTAAGCGATTCGCCGGGAAGATTCGCCAACGAATCGCCGAGAAGAGTCTTAGGCGATTCGCCAGGAAGAGTCGCGAACGATTCGCTGAAAGGAGTCTTAAACGATTCGCCAACGAATGGCAGAAGGGGTTTTTGTTTGTTGCAGAGCATCGTTGTTGAATGTTACAAGTTGTTGCATGTTTGAACTAGCGGGCTCTTCAGACGTTGTTTTATCCCAGTTTCATGAAATTTTTTAAAAGTTAAATTTTTTGATTAATTTAAACGATTTTTCAGAGCCTGCTTCATATAACAATGATTTTTGAAAAGCTTTTTAAAAAGCAATCTTCCAACGATCGCCGGAATGAGCGAAGGAAGATTTTGAAATTTTTTTGAATCGCGCATTCATCCCTTGGGCGATCAAAAAGCGATCAATCTTCCAACGATCGCCGGAATGAGCGAAGGAAGATTTTGAACATTTTTTGTCAATCGCGCATTCATCGCTTGGGCGATCGAAAAGCGATCCATCTTCCAACAATCGCCGGAATGAGCGAAGGAAGATTTTTAAATTTTTTGAGAATTGCGTATTCATCGCTTCGGCGATCGAAAAGCGATCAATCTTCCAAAGAACCCTTAGGCGAATCGCTAGCGCGTCGCCAAATCTTCTAATCTTCCAATCGTCTTCCAAATGTTTGCAGGGTTAGTATCAATCCTCTCTGTCTATCAGAGTCGGAATCATGATACAAAAATACAGGTAGTATTGACAGTCTGTCGGCTACTTCAAATTGTCAAAAAATATATCAAAGAAGAGAACGCTCATAAATGAACAACAAAATACGAAGGGCACATTCACCATACTCAACATTGCCAAGACTTGAAAAAAAATTTATTTTTGATAGCGTTCAATAAAACTGTTGAGGCAGCAGTCGTTAAAATTTACGCTACTGTCTCAACTGTTCAGAAATTAAAACGTCAACTTGGAATCTGTGTTAATTATCTATATATACATCAATCTTAGGTGGTGGGGAAAAATTTGCAACATATATTTAAATCCTTATCATTTGTGTCTGATTGTTTTAGAGTGCAGTTTAATATTAGATATTATTTAAGTACTTAAAAATCAAAAATATGCACATGAAAAATCCATGCCCTTGAAAATTAAAACTGTTATAGTATAATACTGTTATAGTATAAATTATAGTAACAGTATAATAGACTAAAAAAATTGTACATAGCCTTAAATTTCATCAACATTAGACCATCACGATCTCCTTACAACGCTCCCGTAGGTATCGTTAGTAAAAAAGAAAATGCCTCCGGTGAAAAAAAGTATCGGATGGTAATAGATTATAGAAAATAAAACTCAGTAACGATTGCAGACAAATATCCGATTCCGGAAATAAACGAGGTTCTTTATAACCTTGGCTAAAATGCATATTTTACAATAATCGATCTTAAAAACGGATTCCATCAGATATCTCTTAATGAAGCAGACAGAGAAAAAACTGCTTTCTCTATAAACAATGGAAAATTCGAGTTCACAAGACTCCCATTTGGGTTGAAAAATGCCCCCTCTATCTTCCAACGTTCACTCGATGATGTTCTAATAAAACATATCGGTGTAAGATGCTACGTCAATATAGACGATATTATTATATTTACCAAAACCGAAAGTGAACATATCAAAAATCTCAAAATAATCCTCGAAACATTAGAAAAAGCCAATTTTAAAGTTTAACTCGACAAGTGCGAGTTTCTTAAAAAAGAGGTCGAATTTTTAGGCTTAATCGTCTTCCAAAATGGCCTCAAAACCAACCCTAAAAAGGAACAAGCTATAATAGAACTTCCCGAACCAAAAACATTGAAAGATTCAATGTCATTCTTAGAAATGATATGGTAGTATCGCAGATTCATTAAAGGATATGCCAATTTAGTTAACCCACTTACATCTCTCTTGATAGGAGAGAATCGACGTCTATCAAAAAATATCTCAAAAACAAGATTAATCAATATGAATATCCAAGCAACAAAAGCATGGAATGAAGCAAAAAGTTGCTTGATTTCAGAAGAAGTAATGCTTTCGTATTCCGACTTTCAAAAAAGTTTCGAATTAACAATAGACGCTTCTGACCACGCGTTAGGAGCAGTACTTTCCCAAGATGCAAAACCAATTACATTTTTATCCCGGACTTTTAAGTCAAACCGAAAGATCATATGCTACGAACGAAAAAGAGATTCTCGCCATATTATGGATTTTAACATATCTACGAAGCTTTTCATCACCTGACCATCAACCTCTAACCTACGTTAAAATTTTTATGTTTTAAGTGTCATTGAAAAGGGAATTAAATAAATTACAAGATTTATTATGAAAAAAAAATTCAATTATTACTTGAAATTCTGAGAAATTTGGACTCAAAGATGAAATTTAGTTGTTTCCACCGATTGATTTCGTCCTCAGACGAACACAGCTCAGGAACGGTTAAGTCGGTGGGGTTTGTTGATACACCGTTAGAAAGGTGATTATTATTGCCTTAACAATGAGCTCTCAAAATAAGTTTTGTTTAAGTTTGTTTTCTGTGAGTTAGTTTTTGTGCTAGAAACAATAATTTTAATCAAAATCGTGAAATACGAATTAACCCTGTAGCTTCTAAGAATGTGTAAATAGACCCCCACCTCCAATACGGTTTTTTGCTCAACTCGACTTTACCTTTCACCTCCGTAAATAGTTGCACTCAGTTGCGGGACACCCTGTATATATGTTCAAAAATAACTTTTTAGGCATTTATAATTTCAGTTTTGAAATAGAACAGCTTTTTGACCAAACTTAAAAATATTTTAAATTACAGCTTAATATTAAAATATACTTTTAAATCTTTAAACACCTTATAAGGCATTCCCAGAATCTATATAATTAATAGACTAAGGTTTTTTTTGTGACTTCAACTGCTCCCAAACCAATGGACCGATTTTATCGATTCAGATGTCATTAAATTAGGTCAAGGCGGCAGATGTGCAAACCACTTTTAAAAATTGTGATTTCGCTTCAGGGGGTTCCCAACCTTTTAAAACAGAATTAAAATTTTTGTACAAAAATCCGCTATTAAATCGATTTGAAATTCAGTTTGAGAAAATTTTTAACCAAAATTATCTTTTATGCATTCCTCAAATGTCAATTGTGCGAAAAATGCAGTTCCAAAATTAAAAATGCAACTTTCCGAGATAACAACTCAGTCAAATTTTAACGAGTTTAAAAAAAAAAATTGTTGGCGTTTTTGCATCGAAATGTGTTATAAATTAATGTTGTAGGTGTTCTGTATGTATTTTTTATTAAATTTATTCAAATTTAGTGTCTAATCATACGTTTTAAGTTAAAGCATTCAGATAATGATCTTTTTTATTATTATTGAGACTGAATATATCGTTATTGAAGAAAAAAGCTTTTTGAATAGAATATCATGTATGTAACGTCTATAATGTTTCTAACATTTAATTTTTATTGAATTGCTATGCGAAAATAAACTGTTAAATTCTTGTAAGGATACCGACGTAATTTCACAGGATCTCATTAAGCGCCATATCGAACATAATTGAAATGTTTCGTACGCAAAAGTAGTTTACAATAAACCTGAAAAGTTTAAGTATCGTAATTCATTCTTTTAATTTAAAAAAATCATTAAATTCATAACATTTTGAGCACTACACCATCGCCCGCCCATTGCTGTAATGAAAAATTAAAATATTCTGAATATAAATAGCATCCAGAAACATCATTAAGCAATACTACTTTTTTCAGAAAAAAACTGCAAAATAATGTAGCTAATATATATAACACAACCCTCCTTTTAAGTTTTCCAAACTTCAATGCAACTAAAACATTTTTTTTTTTTTTATTTCCGCTTGTGTCAAAAATTCTCTTGCCTCTTGTCAAACTTATACTAGCTCCTGGGGTTTTCATCAACCCGAGTGAAAAGTTTCCGATTGGCACACAGCCTTTGTTTGTATCTGTTGTTTTCTCTTGTTCTTTCTTTCGGTTGACAGTTGATTTTGACAGTTACGGCTATGAGAAAGAGATCACTGCAAGTCTTGTGGCAACCACATTATTCAACCATGAACCCTGTTCACATTAGCCTCACTCAACCGACTCACTTTGATGCTTTTAGAAGAGATAAGGAAGTAGGAAGGTGAAATGTTACGTGAGGCGAGAGTTTCAATAACTTTAAAATTTCTGCTGATTTGTAAACAGCTGATTTTATGCTGTTTCACACTTTTACCATTTTTACCCGAAGAAATTTCTCGGACTAAAACTTGCAACTTTTTACAAGAAGGAGACATTTTTTACTCTCTCGATTGCACCCTCTTTTACCATTTTTTCGAGTACGGGATTAAAAACTGTAAAACTGGTAAATTGGACTAAAACCGCGATGGGCACACACAAACTATCACATTCTTTAATTGGTGTAAAGCAGAGAAAAACCAAGATCAATTCTACGTATTTTCTCGCTATATTTTAAAAATTGCGCAAAGAGATGTTATTTCAACAAATGCTGAAAACCAACCAAAGATAACAAGATAAGAAACTTCTGTGGCGAATCCGAAATCACCAAAAAGTAAACACACATATGAGAAAAATTTGTTCACCTCGAAAGTGAGTTAAATTGCCAGTTATTAATTTTTAACTTAACCCTTCCAACACATTTGATATTGATTGACTTCATAAGGACAACAAAAATCTGTAAAGTGCACTAAATATTGTCAAATATGGTAAAAATATTTACTGCTGTAGTTTAACTTTATGTTAAATTAAGTTCTATACATAAGAAACCATATTGTTTTCTTTCGAAAAGTACAAAATTATTAGATGGAGTGTAAAGGTTAAAAATGTCAGCTGTTGAATTTATGAATGAAATAAATTTTGTTCATTCTGTTGTCAATTGTGGTGTTGCCAATTTATCTTTTTTCGGGCTATAGCATTTAGTTTAAAAAAATAACTTAAAAATAACATAACTTCGACCACATGTGCAAGGAATAATAGTTAATGACAGTGAAGTTTTTGGATGGTTTTGTTTTTGGATATGTACATATATTAAAAAACAATTATTAGACCATAAACAACATTAGTATGGAAATTTGTGGGGTATTTTTAAAATTCAAATATGGGAAAAATATACTTTTTGTGGTGGTAATTTGGTTGACAACTATGACTTAACACGTACTTATGCCAGCCATACACGATACAATCCAATTGCCAATTGAGTCTTTCAATTCAATTGACTCTCGGCCATACACTGTATAAACTGAATTGAAAGATTTTGGCCGTCAACTGGCCGTCAACTGCCAAATATTAAAAAAGAATATTTTTATTTTTGCGAAATATTTTATTGGTAAAGGGATCTTTCTTGGAATAAATGTTATTTTTATCTTTACTATTTAAAATCAAACGATTTTATAGACAATTGTAAAAAAACTCATTGCTTTTTTTAACAAATGACTGCTAAAAATATATATGTTGACAGCTAATCAAAAGAATTGACCATACACAATACAATTGAATTGAACGATTTGTGAGGCAACTTCCAAAAATCATAATCTTTTGATTTTTCATCAACCAACTCGACAACTGCCAAACTGATCAATTGATAAAGCCATACACGCTTTGATTTGAGCAACAACCGACTCAGTTGACGATTGGATTGTATTGTGTATGGCTCACATTAAGTCCTTAACTGCACTGCTAACTACATAGTTCCCAACAAAAATTACCACAAAAAATTACTTTTTCCCAAACTTCAATTTTAAAAATACACAAAAAAAATTCTTATGGTAACTTTTAATTAGAAAATGCCATCCATAAAAATACCACGAAAAATAAGAAGTTACAGAAAATCTCACGAAAAAACATGGAAATAAAAATTTGGAACAAAAATGTCGTGATAAATTATAATGAATAAAAATAACACGTTAAAGTCAACATCCAAAAAAGACAACATCACAACATCAGCGCTGCAACGCGGGTTGTGCTCTCTTTTCGTTACATATTGTCGCCGATATTGTCAAAATCAGCTGTGTGGCGAAAATGTGGCTTGCAGTTAATTTCTTTTATTTAATTTTCAATGATGTTGGACTTGAAACACTTTTTAATTGCTTTAAAAATTTAAAAATTGCTTTAATTTATCAACAAAACACGGAAAATTGTTCTTTTCCAATTTTTTATTTTATTTGAGAATATATCGAAAAAATTTTTTGAGAATATATAAGTGAAAATTTTCAAATGTTCAGGAACGTCGATTTTGATTTTAAATTTCAATACATCTCAATACAAAACACTAATTTTTAACTGTGTACTGACACGCATTCACTGGCTGTGCTTTTTCAATAAATTTACACAAGGTAGATATGGTATTGATGGATTAAAAAAATGCAGTAAACCTATTTTCGTCAAAAGGTCACTTATCACTTTAGTGCGCTTAACCATCGATATATTATATTATTTTATTTAAGAAACAAGACATATTTAACTTCGTTAACAAGTAGAAAATTCTTGCTTTCTCACGTTTATCTCATAGCTTTGAGATTTTATATGAATTGTCAACTTCGTTTTGTGCCACATTTGTGCCAGTACGCTCTCATCTAGCGAGTTTACCATAATGGCTAAATCGCAATACTGCGTAAGGTCGGTCGTGCGTTGACAGCTCGAGTAGAGATCAACGTGTTCTTATGGTGCAAATCTAAATAAGACCTCAAGCGTTGGTCGTACTTTATATCGTAAAACAAGAAGAAGAGATAAAATACGACCAAAGTACGATCTAACGAGATAAGTAGAAAAATGTTCTACTCGGTCGTGCGTTTGACATTTCTTCATATACCAGAGTTGCATGTTCGTTGGAAGCGCTTAAAATGTGGGTGTTTTATGGTTTCACTGGCAAAGATAAATTTTCGTGGGATTTCTTTTATTATCGCTGGAATTTATGTTTTATATAATTTTTTTTAATAACTCATGCTATTTAAGTAATCAAATGAAAATTTTGATAAAGTTAATCTATTTGTATTATTTTTCTTCAAATTATCTTTGTATAAATACGCGTTGGCGAAACAGGTAAGAACAACTTTTGTGGGCATTTTTGTATAGCTGCTTTTATTGGCATCGCCAAAATTACAGACGCACGATCTGTCAGCGCAACATTGAGTTTTGTTACTTTATAGGTCGTGCGTTCTGACAGCTCATCTCGTAAAGTTTATGCAACGTCGATATAAAGTACGATCGGCGCACGACCGACCTAACGCAATATTGCGATTTCAGCATTAGTTGTTGTATCATGGTCCGATCGGTTTAAAATAGAAAGGAGAAAGAAGAAAAGTAAGATGGAAATCACGTTAGCATTGACAAACAAATTGTAAATTGAAATTTCACAAGACTGGAAGTAAAAGTCCAGAATTATAAGTCATATTCGTGAAAACAGTTTTGGCCAAAATATTAAAATATTAAAGTAATAAAAAAAAAAACGGTTTAAATAGAACTAAATCCAATCCAAATTTCGAGCATGAATGCCATTATATTTGGTATAACATTATTTTTAGCATTTTAAATGAATAAATTAAAATTCTTAACACACATACATATGTCTGAATAGAAAAAATAACACCGTTCGGTGTTGAAAAATTCATCATTTTGCATATTCTAAATAAACACCTGACAGGGTTTGACACAAACATCCTATCGGATATTTACTTATTAACACCGATCTGTGTGAAAAAACGTCCCCTTTAGACTTGACACGGTGTACTTTAGCACCGAATGGTGTAGGACTTCCTGGAACACCGATCGGTGTAAAAATTCCATACACATTTTTTAGTGTGTAGCATTTATGTTTTAGGATAATAATCGTATTTATTTGCAAAAAATCAATTGAAAATTTTGATCTGTCAATTTAACGCAGCTATTCTTTGACTTGGTCATAGCTGATCGAATTGTGCTCGAAGAAATTTTTCAAGTAAAGTTCAAGCTAGTTTCAAGCTCGAGAGAGCGACAATTTCTATCATGGTTTCGAGTTACTTGTAGTGAGTACGGAAACAGAAATAATATATCTCATATATAAACATATTTCATAATCGCTGAAAAAATAAGCATTTGTATGAGACGACCCTAGAATTTCAATAATGCTTGATAACGTTATCAAATACTATTTTGTTCGCAAAAAATATATTTTTGTTCCATTTTATTTTTAATAATACAAAAATCTGGCATTTCTATTTTCAGTCAAATAAAACACTTTTTCTTCAAATTCAAAATTTATTGCAAACAAATTTCATTTTCATTGATTTTTAAATTATTTGCCTTCTTTTTAGAAATTTCTGAAGAAATGCTGCGACTGTCACCAAACGACTACCTCACCTTTCCAAAAGGCGAAGGTAATGATAGCAATGTTGAAATAACCTGCACCAGTAAAATTCCTGTAACCTACAAAGTAAGTACCTTTAGCTTGCGAGTGATCTGCTGACAAAAATTGAAACTAAACTTTCCAATATTTCAGATCCAAACCACGTCTCCGGAAAAATTTCGTGTTCGTCCGAGATCTGGTATTTTAAATCCCGGTGATACGGTAAATGTGAGCATTGTGCTGAAAACCGAGCATCACCTGTCAGAGTCATCCAAGGACAAGTTCCTCGTCATGTGCATACCTGTGCCACATGGTACTGAACTGACAGCACAACAGATGTCAGAGGTTTGGAAGCACAAACAGTTCAACAGTCCCGAAGTGGAGCAACATCGTCTCACTTGTATCTACAAAGATTCTAGCGATATTGGTCGCAATGGGTTTCCGAGTGGAGAAAAGTTGGAGCCTAAGGCGGCAGCCACCACTAGTGTCAGTGAAGTTAGTTAATCAATTTTATGCACTAAAAAAATGTATAAATTCTCATTTTCTTTCATGGCAGCTCACAAGACATGCACAAAAACTAGAAAAACAGTTAAGATTCACGCAAATTCTACAATGTGTGACACTCGTCTTTTTGTTGATACTCTCTGTCGCTGTGGTATACCTGCTTAAACTTCAAATTTCACCATTTTCACAGGAGGATCCCATCAGTGATGGTGTCGTCTTGAGCGCAACTTCCTGTCCTATGGGTAGAAGACTCTAATATTTTCTGGCGCAGTGCAATTTAACCAAGCAACATCTACTGGACGCAATAGCCTGTGTGGACAAAGAAGATGGTGTTGGCACTGGCATTGGGGAGATCGGCTTGGGCAACGAGTCGCCTTCAGTCGTAGGTGTTTTGCCTGGTTTAATTGCATTCGCCCGTAAATTTGCACGC
The DNA here is from genome assembly GCA_958299015.1 of Tetanocera ferruginea. Taxonomy (NCBI): domain Eukaryota; kingdom Metazoa; phylum Arthropoda; class Insecta; order Diptera; family Sciomyzidae; genus Tetanocera; species Tetanocera ferruginea. Next base: position 59,615,092 of record OY282644.1, on the reverse strand, counting down.
ATAATCTTTTCCATTTCGTTGCTTATTTGTATTGTGTTATTTTCCGTTTATTTCTGCTCGTCGCCACAAGCGAGCGAACCAACAATAACCACCCAGCATTGTACTATATTGAACTAATTGTTATACTAGTGGTTATTTATTTCTAAAATAGAATTATTGTAGAAAACTTTAAATTGCCCAGCAAACTCTAGAAATACAAAAACAAAAATAATAAAACTTAATTCTTATCAGTTTGCATTAGCGTTTTCCGGAGAAGTTTAAACCTGGATAATCAAGATTATTTATTATGCAACTCCCTCTCAGTATTTAATCAACATCAAAGATGTCTGAATATTTTTCCATTTATAATCTTTTTTCATTCAGTATTCTTCATGTACTTGAGTTAAATAAATTAAAGAAAAACAAAATGTGGCATGCTTTCAGTTGCGCATTTGAGCAAAATGCATGTTGAGGAGTCTCGCAGAGCCAGTTCAAAAATTTGTGGATTGCGTCGTGGTGATGTGAATTGGACACAAGATCGTGCAATTTGGTGTTGTATGAATTTGTTTATTATATTTTGTAAGTTTCGACGAACCACTGATCAAAATGAGACGGCACTGCTACAGTCACTGCCAAAATGGCATAAAAATTTTTGTCAAAAGGATCAACAAGTGTCATCATTCAAGAGGCGACCATAAATCGGATATTGTCTTCTACACATAACATCCGTCTCCACACTCTTCATTACAACAGAACTTTTCAAATACATCGCCTTTTCAAAATTTCAAAATAAACTGTCTTATTAAAGAGACTCTCTTTACTTTGTGTATTGCTACTTTGTGAGAGTAATTGACAAATGATTTAACTTTTAAATTCTACATACTTTAAGCTGCAAAGACTATTGAAACGAAATTTTATAATGAAAAATTATAAACTGTTGTGCTAAACAATTTAATTTATCAATTTATGTTGATACAAAAAAGATCCATTAATATCGAAATTGTATCCGATGCAGCACTAATTAATAAGAACTTAAACTAATTCTGTTAAGTTATCACTAAAAAGATTAAATAACTGAGAACAATCACTAACCAAGAAAAAATAAAAAAACTAAAAACATTATTTATTAAACTACTATGTATATTCAAAAATTTAACATATATAATGATTTTAGTTTTTGAAAAAAGAATTTTGTTTTGAATATGTTTGAAATAAATAAGCAATATATAAACGTGTAGGAAGTATGCGTGTGTTTTATTTGTGTTAGAATATTTAAACGGTATAATGCGCACAAAAAGTATAAGAATTCAGTTATTCGACGTACCATCTGAATCGAATATATTGAATTTCGATTCATTCCCGAATATAACCTAATTCTTCTATTCATGTTCTTTGATGTTGGTACATAGCCCTTTTGTTTTGTCGCGATTTTTTATAACAATTTTTCAGTTTTCCTATTTAGCAAGTGGTCCATATACAAAACACTCAAAAAGCCAAAAAATACCAGTACGGGGGCGCACACAAACACTGTGAAAGGAATTTGGAGGCATGCCAAAGCATTCCTTTCGCAGTATGGGCGAAAAAAACATTTTATTAAAGGATATTTGGCCAAATACATGTTCAGCAAATATGTTAAATCAATACGTCCGTCGGTTGACCCGCTTGTTGAATTTTTAAAAATTGCAAGAGAGCTGTACGATCCTGTTGTTTTGTTTATAGCACTCACAGCGTTGATAAAATTAGACATTTGAGCAGCCGTGAAAATATGAGCCTACCTTATTTTGTCATGATCCCAATATTTGACATACCCTAATTTTTTGTAAGCAAAAAAATATTCTCTCTCGAAAATGAATGACAGACAGGGTTTTGTGGTCTCCTCAAAAAAATGTATGTTTCGGTGTTGTGTTGTGTTTTTTTTTAATAAAAAAGTATGTGTTTTCAATATTTTTCTGCTTAAAAAAAACAAGTATGCATTGCTTTCATTGAATTTTTTTAAGGCAATAAATTCGTGAAAATATTTCAAGCTTGGACTCTCTGAAGTCGCAGAACCTTTAAAAATCATCTGATGGATACTTGAAAATACAAAAGTAGCAGAAAATGTATTGACTAGAAATTTGAAGATATATTGTACTAAAAAAATAGTAAGATATTCAAACAGCTGTGAGATTTATGTGTCATTAAAAATGCTCTCCTCTTCAAATAAGGGTATCTATCTCCATTTTCGTGAGAAGACGTCAAGTATTGGGATGACCTTTTAAATTATTGAATCATGGATTTGACTAAACACAACGCAATCGAATTGAGAGATTTGTGAGGCAACTTCAAAAAACCAAAATCTTTTGATTTTTCATCAACCAACTCGAAAATTGCCAAATTTGACAAGTTGATAAAGCCATAGAGCCTGTTCTCACTCGCCTTATGTGAATCGGCGCATCGGATTAATTTTGACGTCTACAGGCAAAGAGGGTTGTGGGAAGATGGCATGTTACGTGAGGCAGAGTTTTTAAAAATTTTAAAACTTTTTGGATTCATTTTGACGTTCACTGTTTTGAAGTTTGATTGTTTGTCATATTTTTGTATACTTCTCTTGTTTTATGGCTCAAATAAATTTTGTTTTGCATTGGCAGTGTTTTTATTTTATTATAGTTTTTTTTCTAACATAAAAACTGAAGAATTTCACGAAATCCGACAACAGAATCGATTGATTGCGCTCTGATGTCAAAATAAGTGGGCCTTAAATAAGTCGGTAGTAAGAACACCTGACAGATGCCTTTTGTGAAAATAACGCCATTAGAGCCTGTTCTCACTCGCCTTATGTGAATCGGCGCATCGGATTAATTTTGACGTCTACAGGCAAAGAGGGTTGTGGGAAGGTGGCATGTTACGTGAGGCAGAGTTTTTAAAAATTTTAAAACTTTTTGGATTCATTTTGACGTTCACTGTTTTGAAGTTTGATTGTTTGTCATATTTTTGTATATTTCTCTTGTTTTATGGCTCAAATAAATTTTGTTTTGCATTGGCAGTGTTTTTATTTTATTATAGTTTTTTTTCTAACATAAAAACTGAAGAATTTCACGAAATCCGACAACAGAAGCGATTGATTGCGCTCTGATGTCAAAATAAGTCGGCCTTAAATAAGTCGGTAGTAAGAACACCTGACAGATGCCTTTTGTGAAAATAACGCCATTAGTCTGCCTTTTTTGAGGCGAGTGAGAACAGGCTCATACACGCTTTGATTTGAGCAACAACCGACTCAGTTAAGTGAATTGTATTGTGTATGGCCCGCATTAGAAACAACGAAAAGGCATAGGAAACCAAAGTACCGATAGATGGCGCAAAATTGGTGTACTGCAGAGTTGGTCATCAATCAATTAAATTTTCAATCAATTAGTTCATTGATTAAAAAATTAATTGTAATTCATTTAATTGTAATTCATATCAATTGCAATTAATCGTTAATTCTTTAGGGTTTGGTACAAAAGACTTATGTCAAAAAATTGGATTTTTGGTTTTTGATTGGGTTCTAATCAGTAATTTTTCCTCTTTCAATTGCTGTCAACAACTTCGGTGTATTATAACTGCACCCTATTGTAATTGGTTGGTCCAAAGGAATTAAGTCATAAAATTTCATTATGTGTTCGGTACAAAAGACTTATACTGGAGACACACATATGGTTTCGATACTACAAAGTTAATATACTACATTGTATACCACATGAGTGTCATGGTATACCAGCTATAAACCAGCTTCTGAAACTAGTATAGCGTCTTATTCATGGAATCAAAACACAACAAATTTTCATGGTTTCTCCATGCTAACATACATTTATTCGACTTTCAGCCCTGATATTGCTACAGTGAATCAAAAAAGTTTAGGCACAAGCAATGTTTCTGGAACAAAATGTTGCTTAAGTATCTAATAATAACGAATTTGACCAAAGTTTTAATGAAGTAAGTACCATTAAGTACCATTAAAAATCGTTTTTACTTAATATCCAAAAAATGTACCGTTACTTCACACACAAATCGAAATTTAAGCGGAAGAAGGAACAATCTTTGTCAAAAAAGTTTAGGCACACTTTGTGTGTGTCTCATGTTGTTTCTTATGTAACAATATCACTTGGTTTTTTTGTCTTTAGTTTTACGCTGAAGATATTTGTTAAAAGTTTTTACCGAGTGTTGATGTTGGTTTCCGTCAAGATTGAGCAAACTCAGCAGTGGAACCGAAATTTCGGTTGACGTTCGAAAAATAATAATAAATTTTCACGTGCAGAAAAAACCGTATCGCGAAATCGGTAAAATAGTAAAGAGATCATATTTAAGTGTAAGTAACATCATAAATCATTATATAAGTACCGGTAAAGTAAAGCGTAAGAGCCGATCTGGTCGTGCTAAAACATTAACGCTACATCAGGAGTAGATTGTAGTGCCTGCAGTTACTCAAAACCCTTAAATTTAGCTGTTAAATTGTGCCACGAAATACAGCAACGGTTTTAAAAAACTTTGATGCTCGACCACTTCGCAATACACTTGATAAAGCTGGATATACGGTACGAGTTTCTCGACGCAAGCTATAAATTTAAGCTTCAAATAAAAAAAAGAGGTTGGAGTTCCCAAAACCCTACGTAAATGAGCCGGATTCATCTTGGGATTGTATTATATTTAGTGATGGATCTAAATACTATTTTTTTGCATCATTTGGCGCTCAAAACCGTTGTAGAAAACTGAACAAAGAGCTGTAGGAAAATACCATAATAAAAACAGTGAAATACAGTTGCGGAAATCGTATGATTAAGGGCTGTGTGGCGGTGTCTGTAGTTAGGAATCTCATTTTTATTTATGAGAAAATGGATAAACACCTTTGCTTAAATATTTTAAATGAGCATTTGACACACAGTGTTGAAAAATAGGGGCTAACTGGGATACAATATTAATTTCAACAAGATAACGACCCAAAAAATTGGTCTTTTATGTTGCTGGAATGGCTTATCTAGCTCTGAAATCAGCTTAAAACACCTTTGCAATCACCCGATATGAACCCCATTCAGCATATTTGGTACTTACTAGAAAAAAATACAAAATCTCATATTACATACATCTAAAAATACGCTCAAGGATGCCATACGCACCGAATGGTCAATAATACCATCAGAGAAGACATAAAATTCTGTAAGAATTCGAAGACGTTAAGAGGCGATAATTTAGGCCAAAGGAGGTCTAGCCAAAAATTCGAGGACTTGAAATTTACTCACTCTGATAAAATCATAATGACTTGTGCCTAAACTTTTTTGGTGTCAAAATCATGTTTTATTTTAGTTTTGTAACATTTAATATGAATTAAAATTGACATTAAATTGTTATTGTGATGTGAATACAAAATAAAATTTTTATTTTCTAAATGCTTATACTTTTCTTTTCTGCAAGTGTACTGGAAAAAGTTTTACTAGCAAATTTAAACTCATAAGTGCTGTGTGCCTAAACTTTTTTGATTCACTGTATATTTTATCTGATATCAGCGTCAATGTGAGAGACCGTTAAAATTTGTAACTACATTAATGTCATACATAATATTGAAAAGTTTTATTTTGAAAAAAATTTAAATTTTAAAAAAGCAGTAAAAAAAATGAAAAAGCTCTTTCAAATTGTAAAATTTTTTATGGCACAGGAAAACATGCAATTTGCGCGACCAACGAAATATATAACCAATATAACCATAAATTTAAAGACCGTTTGCTTAACTATTTATTGCAGAATCTATCTTTCGACGGGATAAGCAAATTGAAGCAGCTGAAAAATTTGTGATTTGTTTTTAAATAATTATTTGACACTATTGTCAAATAAAACTATATCAATATGTTTGTCACTAATTTTAAACCATATAGTATACAATCGTTCATGGTTTCAAATTTAAGCATTACTGTGGTGCTCCAATTTAGCGAACACCGATTTAACGAGATTCCAATATAATGAACCCTTATTTAATATTCATTGTTGACTCTATACTCCTCGGGTTAATATACATATTGTAGGGTTTCCTTTTTAAAAAACATTATAGGAATGTATTGACATAATCTTGGATTTTCCATTTGGTGTGTGAACAAATTAAAACCAGCAGCATTCTAAACATTTAATAATAATAATTAATAATAAAAACAAGTTCAAAAATTCGACTTTATTGGAGTGCATAATTAAGACAAAAAATGTAAGGATTTGTTTTAAGTAGACAAATTTATTAGCTTTGTTATATGATAAAAAACTCGAAAATAGTATTACCTTTTAATGGACTTTTCGATTTACCGAACGACCCTGGACATTATATATTTCGTTAAACTGGAGCACCACTGTTTGACATATCTTAAATCATGGAAATTATTTCATTATGGACTTTAAAGAGATTTGCAGAAAAGAGACGGCTGTAATCGTGTGGACAGACGAATGAACACACAGACAGTCGGACATGGCTTAATCGACTCATGGCACTGTGGTCTAAAGTGAGATTCTGGCGCGAATTAATTCACCAGTAATAAAAAAATTAGAGTTTTTAATCTTTTTGTTTATTATTTCGTATGCTGAACCCAGATGTAATATTATTTAAAAAAAAAAGCTAAAAAATTTTTACTAAAATAAATATATACTATATTTTTGTAATAATAAAGATACCAAAAATCTTCTGATACACGACGCACGTTGGGAAAAAATCAGACAAAACACGCGCATAGCGATAACATATCAACTTTTATTTATTGGTTTTTGCAATGATTTTATGATTTGGGATATATTAAATGATAGAAATCCATTTTTTTAAGTTTATATGCCTTGCCACTTTTTTTTATTGGACCTCCAAAGTCATGCCTAACTTCAAAAATATTTAATCAAAAATTTCACTAAAATGCTCATAAAAACTTCAAACTAAAGTGAAAATAAATAAAATTTTCAAAAATTAATCACAAAAAAATACACTTTAAATTTGTAAACCTTAAAGTTTGGTCCTGTGACAAAATAAGGAGATATACTTCCTTGAAATACCATAAATTTTAAGAAAATATAAAAAAATAATCAATTTTCTTTCATATGCAACTTCCACAGGTAATCGCGGGTAATGATCAAAACTATGGACATGAAAATATAAAGCTTTATAAACAAATGGTACAAATCTGTTTGCTACTTGTTGCAATCTTGCTTGTTATTCTGTGTATAATAAAAGCCTTAAAATGCTTTTTATTTTTTTTTAATTTTTTTTAATTCGTTTCTTAATTGGTTTTAATAAGTAATATCAAATAATATATTGATAACCAATTAAGCTATCAGAATTCTTAATTTCATGACTTAAATAGATAAGCATCAACACTTAAAACTTTAAAATGCTTACGCTGCACAGTGGACTGTTTAGCAGGTTTAGACGGAATAAAATGTAACTCGAGTTTGAGTGCACGGAATGATTTGAATTTAAGCTATTAAGTGGCACATCTTCGTTGCACGTAAATTTCATACAGATATACCATATAGTACCAAAGTTACAAAAATTTTTATGGGGAAATTTCTCTGTTAATAACATAAATTCTTAACGAAGAAAGTCACAGAAAGGTAGACCAATTCTGGAGTAGTTATTCAAGAAGAACAAATAGGACAGCAAATATGACTGACATATTTTATAGATTTATGATCACTTCGGATCCATTCATTACTTGCGATCACCAAATATACTAAAAAAAAAGAATTGCCTGCAAATGTCAAAGACATGCTAAACACATCTTTATATAAAAATGTATATAAAAATAATTAACAACTATTTAACAATGTTCTAACTAAAAATTAAAAACTACATAAAACACAAGAAAAGAAAAAATTGTCTACAAGAAAATATTTTTTCAGTGTACAAAACTGTTTCTACTGCCAGCAGACCGATTCTGCTTTGAAATAAAGTTGAGTAACCTCGCATACAAATCTGCTCATATATATGCTGGTTGTTTGTGAAGTTGCATTATGGAGATAAATATTAAAAAAATTTTTTATAAGTGTACCTATTTTCAAAAAGACATACGTGAACATACAAGACATACAAAAGCAATGAGCAGACATGAATTTTTCATAATTTTATGGTATTTTGCTAATATTGTATACGTTTTAATTTGTCTTCCATTTTAAACGGACATTTTAAATATTTTTTTTTTAAACTGTAGGGTATAAGTGTAGGGTGTAACAAAAAAAAAAACAAAAACATACTGGCTGCTCCTTAGTAAATTCTTCTTTACATGTGCATATTACAGCATTGTAAGTCATTAAATGTAGAAACGACAGCTAATAATAAGCCATGCGCGCGTTTTAATTCATTTTTTCCCAACGTGCGACGTTTCAACCATAAAATTAAAAGTTAGAATAATTATTTTAATGATATGTTAAATTTAAATATTAAGTAAAACGAAAACACAAGAATTGAAAATATTGTGAAAAAAAACTCACGTGTAGCAACGTACATGTGGCAAAAGTGAAACTTCTTAAACAGTAAAAAATATGATAGATTTTAGTGTGAAATAGAAAGAAAGTCAATCAACACAACACAGAAAATCAATCAACACAAAATTAAATAATATTCTGTTTATTCAATATTTATATCCAGGGACCGTACCGTTTGTGGTTTTTATCGAAAAAGCCACATGATCACTGTTATCTTTTAATTTTATTTTATTTTTTCCGACATAAATAAAAGTTATTTTGTGCCTTATATTTTGTTGGGCAAAAATAACAGTTACTTTTGAATTTTATTTTATCGGTCAAAAATAACAGTTTTTTCTGCCGTTTATTTTTTCGGTCAAAAATATCAGGCAATTTGTATTTTTTCAAAGGTCATTTTACCGGTTAAAAAAGTATTGATATATAATTTTCATCTTATCGGTGAGACATTTTACTGATGGTGTCAACATCTGTCAAGCGGCCTTTTAAAAAACAAAAAATTGCATAATTTTTTTGACCGAAAAACTAAAAGTCACAAAATAATTGTTACTTTTGACCGATAAAATAAAAGTAAAAAGTAACCTTTATTTTGCCCCGAAAAAAATACAAGGCAAGAAATAACAGTAAGCTTTTAATTTCTAAATAATCAGTCGAAAATGTAAAAACACTTTCGTGCGCTGAGTTGTGGACTAGCTGCAGTTGCATTCTTAATGTACTTTTCTAAGCTTCGGGACATTTTTTGGCATGACAAAAACGATTCGGCAGTCTTAATTATTTCACTTTCTACACTTCTTGTTTTTAATTTTATATCGTTTTAACTGTTTTGCATGTTGTCAATAACCTTTCAAGTTTTTGATAACAATCCACGTTATGATATGCTCTTTCAAATTAAGCTTTAAGCTAGGATTCGATATTCAACAAAACAAAAAAAAACGCACAATTGTTATATTTTGTTATGTAATGTACAGCATTCCAAGCATAAAGAAATAAAATTTCCGTGCATACTTGTAGGATGAAAACCAAATGGTACAGTACGGATCAAATGTACAATACGTTCTTCAGACATGGTGTGTGTCTGTGGAATGTAATACACGAACTAAAACTCGTTGAATATTAATAGCATTTTGTTTGCATATAAAATGCATATAAAATGTTTCACAAGCAGCCATTCATTGTAGAGCTCCATACGGGGTCCGCTCCTATAATATTATTATATTATCCTATACTTATTTTTTTTTTTGTTTCTAAAAACTAAAATCACATAGATTTGAAAAAAATGGGTTTTAAGACTTATAAATACCTGCAAATTTTTATAACCGTTAAAATATATCCATTTTACGAAAAAACGACTCTTCTAATACCCTTCTCAATTTTAGGATAGAGATATTTTTTTAATAAAAAATTTTAAATACTTACTTTGTTGAATACTTTAAAGTACGAATTTGTCAAAAACAATGCACTTTTTAAGTAAAAAATCACTAAAAACCACAATCAGAAAACTGCAATTTTTGTAAAAGTTGCAACACGTATTGAGAGTTAACGGAACCAAGCGGAGTTGACGCATTGTAAGAACATTTTTTTGCTATCCAAGTTGCTATTGAAAAACTCAGTTTTAAGCAAAAAACTACATGCTGATTTTTTTATTTAATTCGCGCTAGAATTATCATCAAGAGTCTAGATTCTAGACAACAGTGCATGGTCGTGAAAAAAATTTCAGTACAAAATTAATGTTCCCGCTACGCTTTGCGCGTGGAGTATAATAAATATTTAATAAAAAACATTGAAAAACGTAGAAAGAGATTATGGTAAACGTTGGTAATGGTTGGTACAGCAGAAAATATGATTTTTCTTAATAATCAGATATGCCAATGCATCAAAAAACGTTGTTTATACTAAAGTATTTAATAACTAAAATGAAAATATCTTCACTTTATTATCATTATACTATTTATTATAATTTGCTTCGAAATACAAATAATGTGCAAATATTTTAACGTTTTTAATTATTGAAAATTTTCAAATATACAAAGGTATTATTGATAAAGAGAAAATGTCCGACTGTGGTCTGCTAGTATAATATCCCTGCAGATAAATGGACCAGATTTAGAATAGTTCAAAACTAGTTCCAAAAGGGGCCAGTACTGGTCCTACTACAATACCCTTTTACATTGAACGAACTGACGCTTTTTACGGGTTGATGTCATAGGAAAAGACAATTGTTCTCATAAACATTCGTTTTTCCCTATATCTGTACTAGTTCCATTATGAAAAGTTCTAAACTGGTCCGTTTTGGTACAGTCCAGAAGTGGTCATTAGGAAGCCCTATTATTCGCCTTATTCAGAACACGGGTACGTACAATATAACTAATTAAATTTTTGTATAAAGTTGTACCTGTATATTACAATTTACCATTTTCATTGAAAATGTTTGCGAAAGTTAAAATAAGTTCAGAATCTAAATGAAAAAAATGAGCCAAAACACGTTTTGAGCGTATCTGTTTTTTGATTTTGTGAATGCTTTCTAACAAGAAAAACTAAGAATATAAAAATGAATTCAAAATGTTCTATTCTGAGCGTTTTTTGGACTAGTTCGCAACTAACACCAATTTCACTAGAAATAAACTAGTTGGTTTTTCCAATTGTCTCTAAAATAACTGCTGGGATATAATACTTGCAGACCCAACAGACGTTGTCCTGTCCAAACTTCAATAAGTATGATTGTGTTCGTTTTCGGAGAAGGAGGTTTTTGGGTTGTCGGGCTAGACCAACTTTAGAATTGTTCTTTATTTTTTATTTACAAATAGTCTGTAATAACAGCATTAGTGTCATAACAAATGTAACTAATAGCGTTTTCTTATCTCAATGAAAAATTATGCCCTCTAAAGTGCAACATTTTTTCCATTTTGACCTGAACCCACAGAATTCTGACCTGTTTTAAGCTGAGAATAAATCACAAAAAACAAAACTTTGTTCACTGCTTGGTGAAGCTCAAAAAAAAAAAAAAAATTAATGTGCATGTTGGAGGTTGAACTCACTACCTATCCATTGATAGGTCAAAGCTCTATTCACTGAGCTATCACAATCATATAATTATGGCAAAATTAACATAACATGTTCGGCAGGAAAATAAAGATATTTATCAAAATATCGTGAAAACTCGGAAAAACGGCTTTTCCCAGAAATGAGACCTAGCAGGATCGATTTTTCACCCCCTCTTCATCTATATTGAAAATTTTATCGAAATCGTTAGAGCCGCTTTCGAGAACGCAATTGCACATACATATACATATATACAAATATTGCTCGTTTAATAGAATAAGATATGAAATGGGCGATGCATATTTTTATGAAAATAATTGAAGTCTAGTGGTTTTGTTGCATTAACTTTTTACTTTTTTACATAAGACCGTCCTTTATTTGTAGAGGAGATTTTCAAGTACCTACACTAAATTTTTGCTCCAAAAACGAAATTACATTCGGTTAGGTCTGAGAAGTCTAAATAAAGAGCTTTTAACCTTTTTTCAGTTCAACTCATCAATTGTTCAATTCAAATTAATTTAATGATTTTGTAATTGAATTTTACCACACCTTTCAGTATCGTATCAATACACTTACAACTGTTAACTAATGCGAACACACCTTTCCACACATTGATTACACTAGCGCCAATATTTTAAAATTTTTTTTCTCGCTCTTTTTAAGTCTATCTTGGATACTAATATCCGATTTTTATAATCAAGGCTATAATTAAAATATAATTTTGTACTCAAAAATAACGTCAGGAAACGCATATGAATGAAGGTGTTAAAATTGGACATTGTACTGGTTTTTAAATTTTTGATTCACATTTCGGATCTACCTTTTTAAGTATTAATTACCAAAACATTTACATCTACATATGGGCATCTCCCAAAAAAGGTCCACCAAAAGTGAAGAAAAACATTAAAATAAAGCACTCTAACAGCTTTTAACTTTATTTTTTTTATTTTAATTAGTATTACTGCTATGTAACTTGAATTCAACTTATTATGATGCATTTTTATTAATATTTATAATGAATATCTTTACTGTATTTTACTACTGTCTAATTACTGTCTTTTACTACGCGTCCTTGATGTCGCGTCCGTATTCGTGCTATATCTATTTAAAAAAAGATAAGCGATAATTCTTATATTTCATAAGTCTATATAACATAAGTTCATTAACATATATATTATATATGAAAAAAACTCGCGTGTAGCAACGTACACGTGGCAGAAGTGAAACTTCTTTAATAGTAAGAAATAAGAGAGATTTTAGTGTGAAATAGAGAGAGAAAGTATCTGAAAAGAAATTCAATCAATACGAAATGGAATAATAATTTGTTGATTCAATATTTGCATCCAGGGACCGTACCGAATATGATTTTTGTCGAAAGTGTCACATATAAACTTTTATCTCTTAATTTTTATATTTTTCGACAAAAATAACAGTTTTTTGTTCCTTATAGTTTTTTTGGGCAAAAATAACAGTTATTTTCTGCCGTCAAAAATATCAGGTAATTTATATTTGTTCAAGTCATTTTACCGATAAAAAATTTTGATATTATTATTTTCATCATTTTACACATGGTGTCAACAGTTCAATCTGTCAAGCGGCCTTTAAGAAAACACAAATTGCTTGATATTTTTGCCGAAAAAATTAAAGTCACAAAATAACTGCTATTTTTGACCGATAAAATAAAAGTCAAAAGAAACCTTTATTTTTCCTCGAATTATACTAGGCAAGTAATTAACTTTTAAAGAATCAAATTCAAATTTAAAAGCGACTTAATATTCGTGAGGCTGAGGACATTTGTAACATAATGGTATATTTGAAAAAGTCTTTCGACAATTTTTTTCATTTAAAAATTGTAAAATAACAGTTATTTTCGGTACTTGTTTTAATTCAGTTGGTGTTTTAGTTGCTTTCGAATGTCTTCTCAACATTGTTACTTTTTGAATGCTGGATTGCATTTGCATAGTACCCTTTGAAGGAGTCTCCGAAAGCAGAGGCAAATCTTGTTCATTATTACCTCCTGCTTCCTGATCATAATAATTGCTATGTTGATAGAGGGCCTCATAAAGCGGCGAACGTTGATTGTTGAGTGCATCAACTTGGTTGGCTATAAAATTTTTGTTGAGATGCATCACTGTTTTTTTTTTTTGGGATTGGTTCTTTGTAGATTCACCAAAATACACTGATGTTTCGTAAAAATGCATTTTGAAAATCAGCCGTTGTTGCAATCACCTTACCTTCATCATTAGTTGCAGACCCAGCTGCGGCTGTATTCTTAAGAGCTCTAATTCGCTCTCTATATTCACGAACGCGTTCTGCTCCTGTTTTAGCTATTTTTTTATTTTTTTTCCGTGCATACTTGTAGGATGAAAATTAATGTTGCGGTTATGTTAATAATGTAATGTTTATGTTAATCTTATGTTAATGTTAATTATGTTATTTTCAGTATGTTACGCGTTCAGTTTTAATTACATTTTGTTTGGCTCTTTTTCATGTGCCTACATGGCATAATGGCATAGATTCCGGCTCATATGCAACGATGTTCAGGGTTCAATTCTCGGCAGCGGCAGTAATTTTTTTTTTAATTTTCATATGAATTGAAAACGTTAGCCTAGCGTCACGAAAAAGGACCTTGAAATTTCACTCGCCGCCAAAGAAGTTTCACTTCAAAAAGTTCTCAAAATTAGCTTAATTTTGCATATTTCTGTACGAGCTTAAAAAAATTCTATTTTTTGTCGCGTCCGTTCCATTGAATGATTGCTTATTACTTTGTACTATATCTCGCCAATATTTTTATTAAATGTAGCCCTCTTTCGTCGCGTTAGAACACTTAAATACATATCGGCTTATTTTGTTTCTTCCTTGTTTTTCGCGTAATTAAAACCGTGCGAATGTCACGTCCGTACGTCCGTGCCACTGGGAGATGCCCATATTTTGCATAAATATAGCATATCTAAAAATTAAGCAGCAAAGACTTAATTGCTTGAATTCTCAGCGCCATCTCAATAGGGGGTTTCGCACGGTCGTACATGTCAGCCGACATTGTACGACGACAAATTAACGGGAATATTTTGTTGAGCTTTCGGACAATCGGACATGTACGACGACTTCATTTCTTTGTTGACTCTCGAGAGTAACACATCGGTGTTATAATGGCTAGGCAATTTTTAGCGTCAATTATAATTGATCAAATTTTGGAAGAAGGACATGAAGAAAATATCAGGAAATGAACTCTGTCCAAAATTTCACATTCGTAGCATTTGCCATTGCTTGTTTTATTTTGTTTCTTACTTTCTGTTGTTGCCTAAGTTGATGCTCACTCGTTGAAAACTTTATACAAATGATTAATGCAGCGAGTCGGACCGACATGCGTTCGCACGAACGACATGTCGGATGGACCGGCAGAAAAATCAAAAATTGTTGATTATCATCCGACATGTCGGTCCGACTGTCTCATTTGCTTTCGAACGATCGTACATGTCATCGTACATGCCCAAGTCGGATGACATGTACGTCCGTGCGAAACCCCCTAATGAAACAACTTCTTGCATGTGCTCTTGTACGTAAAACATCCCTTATTTAAAGCACTTGAAGTAAAAGCATGGTTGAATAACAGGGTTGCTGCAAAACTGACTGTGCTCTCTTTCGCATATCCGAAAGTGTCAAAATCAACTGGATGTCGAAAAAAAGAACAGCAACAACAGCTGAAGCAGTTCGCTTTGACATTTGCGGCAGTCTCGCTCTCCGTGTTGCGGCTACCTTAAAGCCCTAACCAAAATAGACGAAACGAGACGATTGCAACTCGACGAGCGTGTACACTCCTTACGTCTGTTTTGACATTTAACCCAAAATTAAACGTTCTTGAACTCGTCTAGGCTGGTCAGCTGCCAATTGTTTCAAATGCTTATAAATGTTTGTTCATCCCTTACAATGGCTATTAATTCATTAAAATATTGTTTCTTGCACTAATTGATAAAAATGCAACAAAACTTGATGTAAAGCAGTGGTCGGCACCATGGTTGAATAACAAGGTTGCCTCAAAACTGACTGTGCTCTCTTTCGCTTATAGCCCTAACCAAAATAGACGATTTGCTCCGTAACGAGCAAAAACAAAAATGTTCGTTTAAATGCAATTCAATGTTGTTGCCCAAAATAAGCTAACGTAAACACATCGAAACTGAACGAAACGGCTTGACGAGACGTTTTGTTCCGTAAGAACCGAACTTTTAGCGTCTCAACTCGTCAGCAACAACAGTGCAGAGAATTTTTACATCAAGTTTTGTTGAATTTTTATCAATTAGTGCAAGAAACAATATTTTAATGAATTAATAGCCATTCTTAGGGATAAACAAGGCATTTATATGCATTTGAAACAGTTGGCAGCTCACCAGCCAAGACGAGTTCAAGTACGTTTCATTTTGGGTTAAATTTCAAAACAGACGTAACGAGTGTACACGCTCGTCGAGTTGCAATCGTCTCGTTTCGTCTATTTTGGTTAGGGCTTATCCGAAAGTGTCAAAATCAACTGGCTGTCGAAAAAAAGAACAACAACAACAACAGCTGAAGCAGTTCACTTTGACATTTGCGGCAGTCGCGCTCTCCGTGTTGCGGCTACCTTATTCAGTGTACCCTGGTCGGCACTCATGAAGCACATGCTTTGCCAAAACTCACACGTATTTTCATGCTCTTTCACTCACTCGACAAATAACTAGTGCCGAAGTAGCATTGTTTTGATTGATATGCAATTTTTTTGTCTCACTTTCACTTACAGTCTCATTTTTAATTTTGCCGACCACTGATGTAAAGAAACTCTGCACTATTGATGCTGACGAGTTGAGACGCTAGAAGTTCGGTTCTTACGGAACAAAACGTCTCGTCAAACCGTTTCGTTCAGTTTCGATGTGTTTAAGTTTGCTTAATTTGGGCAACAACAATGAATTGCATTTAAGCGAACATTTTCGTATTCGCTCGTTACGGAGCAAATCGTCTATTACTGAGTTTCCATGGCGAGTTAACTCTGGGTTTGGGTTTTCGTTGAGTTGACAAAATGACTTTGCTGACTCGATAGTGTTTCCATGCACAACAACGAGTCGAGTTGAACTTGTCAATTCTTTTTTGTAATTTTTGTTATTTTTTGACTAGTTTCTGCGGCACTCCAAAAAACTCTTGCATTCGGCATTTTAATATTTTTGTTAAAATAAAAATTTTCATTATTTTTTCAATATTAATGACAGTAATCACTTTGACAGATAGAACCTAGTTAAATCTTACAAGTTTCGTGGAGTTTCGTAGATTTAACGAAACTCAACTCAACTCGCGTTTCCATAGCGAGTTAACCCCAAGTAAACACCGAGTTAACTTGCCATGGAAACTCTGTATATTTTGGTTTGATTTTGGTTAGGGCTTAAGCTGGAAGTTCATTCGATGCAGTTGCGTTTTTCGTCCGTTTACTCGCTAGAGCAATTTACGCAATAAAATTATGGTAGAGTTCAATCACTGCGTTTTACGTTCAGAGCAAGTAAGGGCTGCAACATTATAAAACAGTTTGTATGTTCTTAGCGTTATGTTTCTTAATAATTTTTATCATTTTTACACAAAAATACTCGAAATGTTTTCATTTATAATCATAAAAATTTAAATTCTAAGTATTTAAGACGCCCTGTTTACAAATTATCGACAAAAAAATCTATAATGCTTGGTTTTCACTAAGTCATTTTTTGTTTGACATGAAAGTTAAAAGTTTAAAATACATATCACATAAATAACAACTTTTTTGCAATTTTTACTAAGAACACGTAAAGAGATAAGTTTTTTCTATTTTTCGCCATTGTCAAACGGAAAAAAAATGACAACGTGTTGGCATTTTTCATTTGACTGACAACAACTGACCATTGAAAATGACCTAGTGAAAACCAGGCTTAAGGCATTTAATGAGGCATTTAATGCATCGAATGAACTTCCAGCTTAAACGCACGGTAACGATTCAATGCAGCAATGTTTTTTGGATTGGATTTTTTTGGCTACTTTTCAAACTCAAATTTTAATAACTTTTAAGAGCAGTTTTGAAGAAAATAAGGATGCAAAGAACCAGGGGCGGATCTGGAAAAAATCTTGGGGGGTAAAATATCAAAGACACACATTTTCGATTTGACAAAAATTTTGTATTTTTACATATAGAAAAAAAGTACTTTTTTGAATTGAAATTATTGTATTGTTTCATAAGCATTTTTTCCAGACACATGTACGCACATTTCCGTATTTATTTATTTCACCCTTTTCTGGAATAATGTCTTAGCGAAAAGTAAATAAAAACTCTAAATTTAACCTATTTTAGATTTAAGGTTGATTTATTCAAATTGTTCACATTTATTCCATTATAAAAAAATTACACAATTAAATTTTCAAGTATGTGCAATGACAAAACATAGTGCTTTCAATTCAAATTAAAAAAAAATTAAAGGGATTCGAAACTCATTGCTCTGACGATAGGACTATGATATGGTACACTTTGACAAATAAATGAACAAAACAAAATGATCCTGAATTTGAAATGAATTTTGCTAAATCTATTATATTGATCTACCGATGTCTATTACTATGACTGATTTCAACGCAGATATACTAGACCTTTCAATTTTTGCACATTCAATAACAATATATTCGACAGTTTCGAAGATATCGACGTTCAAAGTCGAAAACATTTCACAATTTTACGCAGTCTGCTCTTTTGAAACCCTTGTATCTTTGATATTCTCCAACGAATTTACAAAAATCTTTTTTTACTTGGTAGAAAATCCCTGAATTTTAATAAACACTTAGTTTTTTTTATTATATTGCATATTTTCAAAGAAATTGAAATAACAAACAGTTTTGTACGTTCAATTTTATTCAAATGCTCACTAATTTTTTATAAAATTATTTTCTACTTGCGTACTTTTTGAAGAGAATTTTAATAAAATTGAATGTACTCCTTCTCCGCACTCTAATTCATTTAAAATAAGAATTATCAAAATCGGTTGAAAAAGACAGGAGAAAATGGTTCTTAACTGTTTTCACTACGCCTATTTATATTAAGATGAAGTTAAGGTAGGCTTGAAAAATTTCAGAATTCCAAACAATTTAGAATTAACTCAAACAAAAATAAATGTTATCTAAGTATAAAATATGACAAAAAGTATTACAGATGTTTATAATATTTTCATAAGGACCATAGCTGAAATATTTCTGAAAAATATTTTAACTAATGATGAAATAATTTATGTAAAAACAGACTATTGGATTTTACATTGTTTGAACTTTTTTTTTTTAAATTTATAAAGTGAAAACTAAAAGTAACAATTCACGTATTGTTTTTTTTATTAAAATTTGTTGGCACATAGGTTGCAAAAAAGTTTTGCAGGTTTTCAGTAAAAATTTAGAAGAATAAAATATTTTAAGTGGCAACTCTGGTCTGCACTGCCAAAATCTTAATTGCGCTCATTACAAATCAAAATCAGTGTTGCTTGCTCAATGATTTCATATA
Organism: Tetanocera ferruginea; assembly: GCA_958299015.1. NCBI lineage: Eukaryota > Metazoa > Arthropoda > Insecta > Diptera > Sciomyzidae > Tetanocera > Tetanocera ferruginea. Next base: position 59,596,104 of record OY282644.1, on the reverse strand, counting down.
AAGGGCATTTTTAAAATAATCGTTAATATTTTGCAACAATATAATTATTATAAAGCAAACAATTACGCTGAGGTAGCGACTTCAAGTTTTTTTATTAATTTTTATTTGTAAGAAAATAACGCGTATTTAAAGTTGATTGTTTAAAAAATGGCTGTAAATTTGAGAACATAACGAGCTGTAACTTTATTTTCAGGCTCATTTTTAAAAAAAGGTGAAGTTACACTACCTCGACTTAAGTGTTTGCTTTACATATAATTATATTTTGTTTTTTGAAGATGACTACAGATCGTGTTAATGGTCCTACAAGCAAAATGGTCCTACTCTTTTCGCATCGCTTCATAAAAACGTCGACTACACGCAAATGACGTCATAAAACAAAAAAAAAATTTTTTTATATATTTTAATAATTGTTGAAATCAATAAAAAAACTAAAGTTTAACAATGTCTCTGATCATTTTTTTGTAGTATTCTTTCAAAAAAGTCTTCAGAATCGCTTATGTTTACATAAAAGTACCTTTAAGCTGTGAACACAATTATTTTCTCTAAATAAAGTATTAAAAAGTAAAGTATTTAAAAGTTCTTGGGGGGTAATTACCCCCTTTACCCCCCCTTGTATCCGCGCCTGCAAAGAACTAAGTTGTTGTTGCTTTATGTTATTGAAAGAATTACAAAAATCGGTTGAGTAGTTCTTGAGTTATACGGAGTTGTAGTTGAGTTGTACGGATATTGATATGCAAAATAGAATGTCCAACGCATTCTTAATTTTTTTATTTGCAACTTTTTGAAATTAAAACGAAAATTGCTTGATTATTTTTTTTTTTTTTTTTTAGGGCTAACAGTCAAAGCACCAAATTCTACAACGTTCCACAATCAAAAATAACAGCAAGATATTGTTGTGAACCATAATAGCTCAAAACTGCTGTGTCTTTTTGACTGTTGTGTATACTTTAAAGAAGACACAACAGTCTATTACTGTGAACCGTAATAGGCCTATTAATCTCACTAAGCTTTTTGGACAGAGATAAATAATTCCAGCATCCAGGAAATTCCAATTCCAGATAAACATTGACCGACATTAAAATATTATAATAACAGCTTGTTGTATCTATTTTAAGCTTGTGTAATTTACTAAATAGTAATAGTTTCCATATTTTGTATTGAAAAATTCATCGTTTTTATTTAAGTCAAAACTATTTTCTACACATATATTGGTGTAAATTACCCGAAAAGTGGTAATAATTTTGACATTCTGCAAAATTTTCCAAATCATAAGTTAAACAATGGGCAACAATAATAAAAAAAAGACTGTTCACAACATCGCAGTCGCTTTCATATAAGCTTTTTGCTCGTGAAATAACATTTAAATTAAATAGAATGTCAAACGAAAATTAATAAATTGAAAATGAAAGAGACTATTTTTTCTTTCGACCACGTTTAGCTGGTCCTTTGGCTTCTTTTTCGACTGAAGCATTTACTTCTTCAGCATTATTTTCTGCTACTTCCTTAAGTACCTGAGTGGCAGCTGTTTCGGGCTCTGTCATTGTGTCTGTGCTACCGTTTATTTTTACATCTACATTTGTATCTAGTTCAACGGCTTTTTTTGCTTCCCGCTCTTTCGCAGCAGCTGCAGCAGCTGCCTTCTTTGTTAGTGTTGGTTTTTCATTCAAATCGTTTGCTTTAATAGCCGGCTGTGATTCATCCTCAACTAAGAATATGCTGTGCTGACCGCCGCTTGAGGCTCTGATTAAACGTTTATCCTGGGTTTGTTTGCTTATAATTAACACCGGCTCTAGAGCATCATCATCCGTACCTGTTCCTAGTTGATGATTAGAACCCATACCCCAAGAATAAAGCTTTCCATCACTAGTGAGCGCAAATGATTGTGCCTCACCGCACGACACACTAACAATTTTTTTACCGGAAAGCGGTATTATTGGTTGCAATTCTTCAACGTCTTCTGACAATTGACCGAGACCCAAGCGACCATAATCACGACGTCCTATTACGAAACAGGAACCATCGTCCTTAAGGACCAGAGTATGATGTTGACCTCCAGCTATTTGTTTAACGTTGTCGAATTTTGTTTTTATCGGGTTGATTATAGTTGCCGACCCCTTCGTATAAGCCAGTTGTTTGTAATTATTAAGACCAAACGCCCAAATGATGCCCGTTTCTGATTCGCGCAAAAATGTGCAAAAATTGGTTGCCCAGATAGCTTCGATGGGTTTGCCGCGCTTAACAATAACTTGGCCTGGACGAAGTAGCTCAGATTTTCCACGACGACCTAATTGCATAAAAATGGTATAGAATTAAAAATTTTAAAAGTTATGTGTTACCTTCGCCTGAAGCAGAACGCAGTGATACGCGCCCGAGTTGACCCTGCTCTGCACAACCTACAGTAAAGACCTTTCCGGAACTAGTCAGAATAACGAGGTGATCCGCACCAGAGGCTATGTCACAGCAAGTAATATCAGGAAGAACATCAATTGGCAATCGTTTATTTCCTTCCAAAGTAAGCCCCATGTTTCCATGAGAGTCTCTGAACGACCCCCAAGCAAATACTCGACCATCCTCTAATAAACAAGCTGAGTGGGAATCTCCAGCTGAAATTCTGAGGACCTTGCCAGGAAGCTGTATTTCTTTGGGCTCGAACTCTGACCCTTCTTCTGAGCTATCACGACCTAAAGCACCTTCGTCATTGCAACCAAACGAAAAAACACGACCATCATTAGTAAGCACCAAGTTGTGCATTCCTCCAGCTTGAACGTCAACAACATTATCAATTTTTTCGACAAGCGCCGGGCGTTTACGTTCAAATTTTGTTTCTTCATCTCCAAGACCTAGCTGTCCCATGTCGCCTTGACCACATACCAAAACTTTGCCTACAACACTTGGTCGTACCGGCAAAGGCAATGAAAAAGCCAGGCGTCCTAACTTCTTACTAGGTGCTCCTTCGACATTATTGTTCTCAGCTACTTCGGAAGCTTTCCTTCGCACGGCAACACGCGGCATTATCTTTCTGAATAAAAAACAATAAGATTAGAACAAGAAAAACTGTTCAACAAAATCGTTTAACTTACTTTTTTTTTTAAATATTTAGTTCCAAGGTCAACAGAACAGAGTTCAAGTAATAGGTTATAATACTTCTTCAGCTGCACTTCTAATATTTGATAAATTTAAGTATTTAGCAAACTTAGCAAACAACTTCCTCAAAATTGAAATCTTGATAACACAATTTCTTAGCTAAAGATCAGTCTATTTATTTCTAGTACGCGGGAAAGTAACCGGAGTAATGTTTAGAAGACACACTTTTGACAAAACCCAGCTATTCCCTGTACTCACACAAGCACACAAAAATAATTTTACCGCATTGTCAAAATGACTCGCTTAAATTACCCTCCACCACGAACAAAAGGAAAACATTATTTCTTCCCACTATTCTTAGGGTAAGCCTTCATTGGTTATAACAAAATCAAAGAAGCTTAATGTGGCTTTCACATCTGGAACTCGTGTGGCAAACAATATGGCGGCTTGTTATTTGTTCGAGAGAGCGAACGTTCAAATTACGGAATTTGCTTGGCACACACAAGGTTACATTTGAGACGATTATAAATGTACTCTTAAAAAAGTATTTATTGCTTCGAAATAAAATTATTTTTGTGTGGGGAAAATAAAGCAAAAATGCTTTCCAAGTCTTCCACGCCTGCTTACTTTTTTCGAAACAAATTTTTTACTGAATCCAAACAAAGTTATCACGTATACTGTATGCAATTTACATAGTGTACTACCAAATAGAAAACAAAAAGTACCAAACATTTCTCATATCGTACTTAAATCATTAATATGTACTCCACATAGTACTACACTTATGTTTCAATACAACCCTAGTTTCGTAATAACTATTGAAATGTTTTTTTTTGCTTTGTTCGACAGAAAATCAAAAATTTTTGTCAACAAGCCAACTAGTGCGCCAAACTGGTGAACTAGCTTCTTAACTATCGAACTTGTGTGGAAATTGCCGCCGTGTGGCACACAAGATGCAGATTTGAAGCCTGCATAAACGGACGAATAACGCAACTGCATCGAATGAATTTCCAGCTTTACGTGAGTTGCCGCATCGGACTAATTTTGACGTCTACAGGCAAAGAGCCTGTTCTCACTCGCCTCAAAAAAGGCAGACTAATGGTGTTTTTTTGTCAAAAGGCATCTGTCAGGAGTTTTTACCACCGAATTATTTAAGGCCGCCTTTTTTTGACGTCAGAGCGCAATCAATCTATTCTGTTGTCGAATTTCGTGAAATTCTTCAGTTTGTTTACTAATACAAAACAAAATTTATATGCGCCATAAAACAAGAGAAATATACAAAAATATGACAAACAATCAAACTTCAAAGCAGTGAACGTCAAAATGAATCCAAAAATTTTTAAAATTTTTAAAAACTCTGCTTCACGAAACATGCCACCTTCCCACAACGCACTTTGCCTGTAGACGTTAAAATTGTTTAATAGATACTTATATTTCAGTGTTATATATTTATTTTAAATAAAATTATTTCTATTCTATTTCTATCCATATTATAAATAGACGATTAAATGCAATTAAAAATATTTTATTTTAATTTTAAAAATATTAAAATAAAAAAAGCCGAAAAAATATAAAATGCAAAAAATAAATTTAAAAAATATGTTCGTTTTCTCCGATGCTCGTACCAATCATGAGAGGTCAGAGCTCTAGCCAATACGCTACGCAGCAGAAGCGTCGCACAGCCACAAATTTCAAACTTATATAAACGGTTGAATTTGTTTACTTTTCCTTATGTAATTTTCTATTGGTGTGCAAAGTGCAGCTAATAGTATTTTTGTATGGAAAAACGTAGGTATCGGAAAAAGACAAAAGTTAGAAGGCTTCCAACTTTTCTTGCGCAAGAAAATTGATTGTGGAAATGGAGTTTTAAATCAAGAATGAGCCACAAATGACGATAGTTTGAACATGGTAATAGATGAAAACCAAAATTCACACACGAAATGACTTTATCACGCACTAAATATATAAAAATCACTCGTGTGACACTTTGAGCCAAAAAATCACACATCAATAAATGAAAAAAGAAATAAATATTACGAAGTGCACTGTAAGGATTACAATAAGGCTGGAGAAAATATCTAATATAATAAGTCTTATAATAGGTCTTTTCTAGTAAAATATTGAAAAACGTCAATGCCGCGTTTCCATGTGATCTTCCAGTATCTTATCTTATCCTCTATCACAAAACACTTGCTATAAAGAGCGAGATGCATATATGTAACTTTTGTTATAAAAATTTGACAAGTTCGTATTTGTAAACAACGCAAATATTAATTCTTCAAAAGTAAAATAAAATATTAAAAAGCATTAGAATGTATGCTAACATACATTTAGACTTGGAACAGCATTGATTTCTTGCTAGCGACGATGACATCTAATGTAATAATAATGGAAAACTAAAACTATGCCTGCCTTTCAATTTTCATTTATTTTATTGTTGTTTGTTTAAATGGTTTCAATTAATAAAATATTAATCTCAAACTTCGTAGTCGTAGTCGTATGATTTGCAATTATTTGTTAAGCGTTAACATCACCACTATTGCTTGAGCCACCAGCAACGGGGCCACCTTTCGGCGTGTATACCGTGGCATTGGGATTTTAAAACGAACATGAAGAAACAAACACTGATGTTTCTACTAAAACTCGTACGGCACCAGCGCATTGCTGTTGTTGTTTTTGTTGTTGTTGGTGGTGTTGGTGGTGTTGGTGGTGGTGGTGGTGGTGGTGGTGGTGCAGCTGTTGTGGTTTTGTTGCTGCTGCGGCTGATGTTGCTGTGCCTCAGAAACCACCACGTATTCAGTTGGCGCGTTGCCACGCGTATTAAGTGGCACACGTTTGCTGCTCTCACTGGCTCCTGCTGCGGCCGCATTTATACTGCTTAACATGGGCTGATATTGCTGGGCCTCAGAAACAACCACGTATTCTGTTGGCGCATTGATACATGCATTAAATGGATGACCCCCTTGTGCACGCTTGCTGTTGACTCGCTGCTGCTGCAGACGCATTTACACTTCTTAATATAGGCGAGGAAGGTCTTGCAGTGGCGGAGTATCGTTCATACGTAGCGATGTATCGTTGAGTTGGCGCCTGTGGAACTGCATTGTGGCAAATAAAGAATGAATCAGTTGGCATGACGGCAAGAAGTTGAGCGATTTTTTTCTTGAGATCCAGCACTTCCTCTTCCATAGAGCGCCGACAATCTAGCGTGAAAAAGAATAGTTTAGCTTTTTATGTAGAAAGGAACAGTTAAAAACTTATGGCGTTTTCGTTTCTACCAAAAAATGTTGCCCTGTCGCAGTGCAAAATGTTTTCAATATTGCCCGCAACCCTGTAAAAGTGCATGTTTTTGCGTACTCAAAAAATGTCAACTTAAATAAACGAATATAACCATCCTTGTCTAACGCACGCATGTTATAATATTATCGTTTTAAAAACAGCTGATATGCATGGCAATCATCTACCCTGAGAAAGTTTGCAGGGCAGAAAATGCGCCTTTTTTGCCCTCTGTGAGTGTGACATTTTAGGAAACGAACACAGAATTTACTCACCCGTTTGCACTTATTTTAGAAGCGAACACGAAAAAAGGCAAGGACAATGAAAAGGCAACATTTTTTGGTAGAAACGAAAACGCCATTACTCTCTGCTATTTCAAGCTGTTGTTTGTGTGCCGATAATATTAAAATTTTTAAAAATGCCACATAGAATTAAAAAATGTCATGCAGCTATAAACACGGTTGTAAAATATTATAGCATGTGATTCACTTTTATAGGAAAAGTTCAAGAAGTTGAACTTTTTCTATCTTCTAGTATCTCATGAAATCACAGAGGATATCACATGCTATAAAAGTAGGAAATGTATGCCTATTTCACACTAACATTAGCCAATCTCAGAAGATAGGGTTCGCATGCCCATTCTTTCTTACAAAAAAAGTGACTGTGGGAGATCGTAGAAGATAGCATGGAAACGTGGCATAAAGCAAAAAGGCTCTCCAATTCTTCCACACCTGCTTACTTTTTCGAAACAAATTTTTTACTGAATCCAAACAAAGTTATCACTTGTACTGTATGCAATAGAGTACTACCAAATAGAAAACAAAAAGTTCCAAACATTTCTCATATCGTACTTAAATCATTAAAATGTACTCCACATAGTACTACACTTATGTTTCAATACAACCCTGGTTTCGTTATGAGTATAGAAATGTTTTTTTTTTGCTTTGTTGGACAGAGAAAATCAAAAATTTTTGTCAACAAGCCAACTAGTGTGCAGTGGCGTAGCGAGCATAGCTGGCGCCCGGGGCAAAACAATTTTTTGGCGCCCCCAATGAAATAATGAAAAAAATGATGATATATTATATATATATTTTTTATTATTTAGTACAAATAATTATAATACACTTATTAAATTACATTAACACAAATAACACTATGCGTCAAAATCAGAAAAAGGTTCTGTACACGACAGTTCATTATATTTTGTTATAGATTTAGGGTCTCTTAACACGAAAATCGCAAAAAAAAATTTTATAGTTAAGTCTAGTAGGGTAACATGGGGTACCCTTGACTTTGGGGCACATTTGACTAGACGTTTTCGGTATGAACGAACCGTTATTTTTCAATAATTTGTTTTATAAATTTTGCAATTAAATTAAATTTTGAATTATTTCAGTAATCGTCACGAAGTTTGACGATTCTTGCAATACATGAAGAAAAGTAACAGAAAAGTTTTTGTGTTTTTGCGCGCGTAACTGTTATTTTTCGGCACTGATACGTAAGGACTTCTGATCGAATAATAAAAGTTAATCAAAGTACCTTTTACAAAAGCTAAAAACTATTTATGTTTTTGAAAATATAAGTGAATTTCAATAAAACTAAAAAAATTTAAAAAACAAGAAGCCTAGAGCATTTGGGTACATTTGACATTTTTGATTGGGGTACTTTTGACAAATGTTATTTGTACGAGTACAAAGATCGAGTAACATCGAGATGTTACCAATTCATTTTAAAGTTTTTTAATATATTTCTAAATTGGTTTTAATAAAAAAGAAGTGGTTCAAACATCAGAAATAGGGCTATCATTAGCCGAAGAAATAAAAGGACATGAAGAGAACAGAACGTTGGTTAACGAATGAAGAATGAAAGTCTAAAGATAATAGCAGTTCTAGTAACAACTACAGCTTTGATTCTTTTGGATTGTTCAGTGATGCTGGTCTAATTTTTTTCCAAGTATTCAGCCACTTCACTTTTAAATTATTTTTTCGTGGAGCATCAACATCAGTAGAATTTACAAACGCATTAAAGAAACTTGTGGTTATCGTTAACTGGCTCTTAGCTACCTAACCTGTTAACTCGTATCCATAACATCATTGCTAGCAATGTTTATAACTTTGACACTTCGTTAAAGATAACTGTTGCTTGCTTAAATACTCGCTAACTGAAATAATAAAGTTTATATATTTTTATTTCAATTAAGTAAATTTTACTATATTTAATTTTGACATCAATTATATCGAACTAATCATGTTAAATTCTTTATTTTAACTCTATTCTACTCTTACAAACACGAACTAAAGATATATTGAATTTTTGTATGAATAATGCTGGTCTATTTTGAAGGGTAAAGCATGAATTTTTCAATTTCTTCATAACAAAATATTCGTCAGAATTTTCACGCAACAAAAAAATGAATGTTGCGAGTGAAATTTCACGCAAACGGACAGAGGATTTACGTTATTTTTAAAGATTTTATATGATTTATAAAATTTTTAAAGTTTTTCTCACTTTTTTCAAATATAGTCGCATATGTTGAAATATATCTTGTACACTTCTTGTTCAATATTAATAATCACGCTAAGCCGAATAAAATTTCTAATTTTCTTCATGTTTGTTCAACAAATTTTTACATTTGGATGAGTAGTTTTTGCGCTATCATAATTCATAAAAAATCGAAAACTATTTTCATTTTTAGTGGAGAATATAAGCTACCGCCGAAAGAAATGCGTGCAAAAATACGGTCAGGAGATGCATTTGAGTGAAGACGCTTAAATTCGGCATTGTACTGTATTTTACATATTTTATTCAATTTTACACTGATTGATACATTGATACTGAAATAGTAATAAATATTTGAAGTGCTACTCTCAGGTTTGGAAAAACATCTTCTTCTGTTGGAAATGGAAGTTCTGTTCCATTTAAATCTGTATTATAACTCACCCAAATTTTTACAATTCTTTTCAAGGTCGTTGTACGGATTATCCTTACTTAATAAATTTTCAACGTCCAGTAAATACCAAAATTTGGAATTAAGGTCCCTTAGTAGCGTAAATTGTAAACTTATTTCCTGATGCAGAGGATCAAGAACGCTTTTCATAACGCCAGATTTTTCGCTTTCTGCGGAAAAGCTATATCTCCAGTCAATTCTCCGCGCATTTGTCGGCAACATTTTATACGGATTGTTGTATCGATTCCTCATTTTTTACAAAGAACAACTTTTTCACATATCTCGTTACGAATTTCTGCAAGTTCAGTCGCCAATAATTTGAGATCATGGAACGCTTCTTTAAACTTAAATTTAGGATCCTGTAATCTGAGGTGCACACGATCAATTCTCTTAGAGTTCATGCCAGAAATGGACTAAAGTTATGATATTTAAATTCGGTTTAAGATAAAGATTGCAGCATTTCTGGTGTACCACTTGTGGCAGTATTTTCATCTGCTAATTTTTCTTATAGTTCTACGTATTCTTCCAGTCCCTCGACAATAACGCTAATTGCTTGCGCTCTGGCGCTCCATCGTGTTACAGATTCTTTAACAGATTTTTTAACAATTTCTATCGTAATGTTGAACGTGAGAAAAAGAGACGTATGTTTTCAATTATTCCAAAACATGTTACAAAGATGGAATCTTGGTTAGCTGTAGTAACTCCTACTAAATTTAATGTGTGGTTATCACAATTTACAAATGTTGCCTTATTATCAGGGACCGAAAATAACAGTTATTATCGAAATTTTAATTCAAAAAGTCAGACAGAAAGAATTTGTTTATTCGATATTTGAATATAGCAGTGCGATGCTTGTTAGCTTAAAGTGCCCCTACACTATATGTTCAACACAAATGACTTGTCAAAAAAGTTTCATTTCGAATTTCATCTGTATGGCAATATTGAACTTTTGTCAAACAGCTCCTTTCTTTTGATCACAGACTATCTGACACGATATTTCTGCTAACTGTTAGAGTTTTCCGGCAATTTCGTTCACTCGAAGCCACGCCAGTGCTCAATAAGTTGCAAAAGGATTTCTTCTGTCCAATAAATCTAAATAATTGTTAAAAAATATAAATTTGTGGAATTAATAATTAGATTTTACGTTTTCTCGATTTTTTTTTATGGCAAGTTATGGTTTTTTTTTTCAAACTTCAAACTTTTACATATGAAAAACAGATCAAATTAGAAACAGTTCTAATTCAAATTTGTACATACGGAAATACAAACGACTTGTCAGAATTTGAATTCCATATGTTCCACACTATATGTATGTCAAAGCTATCTGTAAAATTTGGCATGTCATATGTATGAAACATATAGTGTGGGGGCACTTTTAGGAATAGTAAACTTAAAAGCTTTTTATTTGGTTGACTTTTATAAAAAAAGTCCAAAATAATAGTTATTTTTTAACCGATTTTTTTCGGTCAAAAATATAAGTTAAAATTTGACTTTTATTTTTTCAGTCAAAAATAATAGTTAAAATATGACTTTTTTTTCTGGTCAGAAATATAAGTTAAAATTTGACTTATATTTTTTCAGTCAAGAATAAAAGTTAAAATTTGACTTTTATTTCTTGAGTCAAAAATAACAGTTAAAATTTGACTTTTATTTTTCGGTCAAAAATAAAAGTTAAAATTTGACTTTTATGTTGGCATCTCAAAAATGTTAAAAGAATACTGCTAATTTTTTAAATACATTTGGCTACTTATCCAAATCATTCACTGAAATGAATCAATTTTACCAGCAAATAAGTAATAAGAATGCAGCCAATTGAAAATAATTTTTTCCCCATCTAGTTTTCATTTTCAAGTGACTAAGTTCCTGTTATGAAAGTTGTGTTGCACTGCGAAAAAATTAAAGTAAAATTTAAACTTATATTTCTGACCGGAAAAATATTAGTCATATTTTAACTTTTATTATTGACTGAAAAAATAAAAGTCAAATTCTAACATATATCTTGACTGAAAAAATAAAAGTCAAATTTAAACTTATATTTTTGACTGAAAAAATAAAAGTCAAATTTTAACTTATATTTTTGACTGAAAAAATAAAAGTAAAATTTTAACTTATATTTTTGACTCAAAAAATAAAAGTCACATTTAACTTATATATTTGACCAAAAAAAAATCGGTCAAAAAATAACTATTATTTATTGACTTTTTGGAAAAAAGTCATAACAGTTACGGTCCCTGCTTATTATTTTTTCTATTATTCTCTGTTGACCGCTAGATATGTGATTTGACATAAGGGCAGCATTATCATAGCATTGTACCCTATGCTTGGTTAACATAATTAATTAATTAAAACAAATTTTTTTGCAAAATTTTGTTTGTCTTGAGAATGATTTAGCGCCCCTCTGCGAGTGGCGCCCGGGGCATGATGACACCCCATGCCCCCCTCTCGCTACGCCACTGCTAGTGTGCCAAGCTGGCGAATTAGATTCTTAACTATCGAACTTGTGTGGAAATGGCCGCCATGTGGCACACAAAAATGCAGATTTGAAGCCTGCATAAGTACGCACTTTCCTACTATTTGTAGTACGTTTTTGTGTTTATATGTCTTTTTTATTCAACTTAAACTATGTTCACTCTGAGATCAAATTAGGTGTTTCGTAAGATAAATTCAAAATTGTACAAAAGTGTTCACACTGGGCTTAAATAATTTTTTTTGACGTTTGATTTACTCAACAGTTGCCAACATAAATGTTCATTTAAAAATAGAAAATTCTTACACAAAGTAAGTTTGCAAAACTAATAGGGGGCTTCGCACGGTCGTACATGTCAGCCGACATTGTACGACGACAAACTAACGGGAATATTTTGTTGAGCTTTCGGACAATCGGACATGTACGACGACTTCATTTCATTGCCGACTCTTGAGAGTAACACGTCGGTGTAATAATGGCTAGGCAATTTTTAGCGGCAACTATAATTGATCAAATTTTGGAAGAAGAACATCAAGAAAATATAAGGAAATGAACTCTGTCCAAAATTTCATATGTGGAGCACTTGCCATTGTTTGTTTTATTTTTTTTCTTACTTTATGTTGTTGCCTAAGTTGATGTTCACTCGTTGAAAATTTTATACAAATGATAAATGCAGCGAGTTGGACCGACATGCGTTCGCACGAACGACATGTCGGATGGACCGGCAGAAAAATCAAAAATTTTTGATTATCATCCGACATGTCGGTCCGACTGTCTCATTTGCTTTCGAATGATCGTACATGTCATCGTACATGCCCAAGTCGGATGACATGTACGTCCGTGCGAAACCCCCTAATGGTATTCAATAAACGACGTATATGTATATACTGAAGCGTATAACTATAAGATTACGCTGTGTGCTTCTACGAACCCACCAAGAATAAAAACCAATTTAATAGCAGGTAACAAAATTTGGCATCTCAAAATTAATTAAAACTATCGCACTTTTTTTACATGTAGCACAAGTTTATCATATTTTAGTTAGCACAAAGTTTAAAATATTCTTTTGAAGTGCCAAAAACAAGTTGCAAATGCCACAGTTGCATTATACGAACTATACGTTCTATTTACGCCACGTTTTTGTAGTGTAAACTGCGTGTGTTTACTCCCTAACAATTTTGTTATTGCAAATTACGTTGCCGTAGACTTACCGAACATACGCTGTTTACATCACAAATACGGCGTTCATTGAATACCACTACTATTTCGCACATAGCCGTAAATCTTATCAATTGTGCAACTTTAATTCAATGAAAACATCGCTCACCTAAGTTTCACTGAATGGGTTGCTACCCGAACGGTCACAAAAGTTAAGTATCTGAGTATCTGAATATGTGTGTGTCAAGGAAAGAACTTAAAACGCTCACTTTACTGAAAGTGTAACACGAAATAAATATTTAAAATCATTATTTTCATTATATTAAGCCTTCGTTTTATTGCGGCACAACCTTTGAAAAACAAACAACGAGAATTTGTTTGCAAGAACCGTGATCAGCAGATTAACTTGACCGTCAAGGTGCCTCACGACTTGAAAGAAAAAAAAATTGATATCAAGTTGGTTGTCAAGTTCGAAAAATTTGAGTGTGTAAGTAAAAAAGTATGAATGTGTTGTAACTTGAAAGGAAACTTGAAAGAAAAATTGATCATGTAGCCACCAAGTTAATCCACACTGGCTGCATTTGTTTATTCATTCTAAATGTTCAGAATGATGTTCTCTATTTATTTATTCATTCCGTACGTTCTGAATGATCTGTTTCATATGTTTATATTCATACGGAATATTCCGAACGCATTCTTTTTATTCTGTCAACTGAGGTGAAATAAATGGAATATTTTGCTTTCGATTATGTCGAGGTTAGGGTCAGATTGTTTACTTTAAAGTAAAACTTAGATTTTTTTGAGATAAGTTATCGGTGTACAAATTTAAACTAAGGTTAAGGAATTTTAAACTTTTTTTAAGCTAACCTTCGTTTAAAATTGAGATGAGCTAACGGGCTTAAAACTTTTAAACATAAATTCAATCTTTTATTCTTCAATCCTGATATGAATAACGTTTATTTATTTAAAACAAATCAAAACATTTTCCCGATAAAAAATTTAACTCGTCTGGGACAAGTTATCCAATGCGTAGTCCTCGTTGTCACACTTCTTAATCGTAATCGCTGCCGCACTCCGAAGCACAATTTAAGCAGCGATGTATCAAATTATCACTTTGAATACATTGTATGACAGCTGTTATTGGATTTGTTAAAATGTGTAATTATACATTCTTTTTTAAAAACAGAACAGCGTCCCTGGTGATGAACTCCGGCGGAGTTCGCAATATTGGACCAAATAAAAATTTTATTATAAGCAAATTAAGTTTGTTTTAATAATATATATTGACCTTATGCCCACACAAACAACAAATCAACATATTAAGAAAGGTCGACGAAATATTATATTATTTATTTTTTTACAATAATATGGAGTTCTAGTTGTGCAGAAATAATATCAAGTATAATTTCTTAAAATTTATGAACGGTTTTTGAAAAATTTTGCGTATATGTGAGATTTATTGTGTGATATTATACGTGATTTTTTAACTGTTAGAAGATTTTTAATTCAAAGTGTCACACGACTGATTTTAATATATTTGGCGTGGTATAAAGTGATTTTTTTGTGAGAATTAAGGCTGCCATCCATGTAAACAGCAACAGCAACAACAATGTCAGCCTGGAGATAAAGCGAAGAACAACAATTGCTAATAAGTGCTACTACGGGCTAAGTAAGCAATTAGGTTCCAGAGCCCTCTCTCGATCGACAAAACTAACACTCTACAAGACGGTCGTCATACCTGTGCTTCTCTATGGCGCTGAGGCATGGGTGGTATCGCAAACAGATGCAGCCGCTCTTGGGGTGTTCGAGAGGAAAGTTCTTCGCAAAATCTTTGGTCTTGTTCGAGTTGGCGACGACTATCGCATTGGAATGAACCACGAACAGTACGAGCTCTACGACGACATTGACATAGTCCAGCATATAACAATTCAGCGACTACGTTGGCTGGGTCATATCTTTCGTATGGATAAAGAAGCTCCAGCGAAAAAGGTGTTTGAAGCGAAAGCCGAGGGTCGACGACGAAGAGGAAGAGGAAGACTATGCCTCCGATGAATTGACCAGGCCGAGGAAGCTCTTACCACGCTTGGTGAAAGAGATTGGAGACGGCGCACGCCAAGCAGAGACACCTGGCGAGAACTAATGAAGTCGGCCGTAACCCGTCAACGGGTTGTCATGGCCACCTAAGTAAGTAATCCATGTATTTAACCATTATCAAATCAAAAATTCCTTCGAATATCATATTTCAGCCCTTGAAAGGACTGTGACCGAGCTTCTTATGATCAATTGTGTTGTGTGTGTTATTAATTGCACACAAGAACCGAGAGCTGGACCATGTTCTCAAGAAGCTTTACATGGCAATATTTACTCTCTGAGTTTTGCTATTGTCTGCATAGAGGTGGTGACCGATCAGAAAACTTTCAAACTCGGGATCCGGACATGCCAATAGTATGTTTACACAGAAGATTAAACACGTTTTATAGAGATTACTTCATCCATTTTTTTCCATTTTCACTTTTAATCTTCTTCTGTTTTGCTCATGTCCTCTTTGGCGTTGCCACCCTTCATTTTCCATAGTGTGTTTTGACCTTTACAGTTTTTTAATGGTGTTTAATAATTAGGCTAGTCACAGTTTAAGCAAAGATCATATAATACAAAGATACGCCACCGCTATACAACCGAATGGCACAGTAAAAATTTAATGTGGATTTATCATAAATCCACTTTAAAGCTTTGTGAGAGCCAGCGAGCGAACGATGTAAAGCTTTTGAGAGTGAGAGACGATTAAGCAGCGATGTGAGCATAATATTGGAGAGCAATAGAGAGCATATGTTAAGTTTAATGCACGAAACATCTCATAAAACGATTTAGCCACAACGAAAAAGTAGCTGAATTTCCTTGCATTTTAACAAAAAAATGTAGGCATGTTTTGTTCAAATCTACCCTACGCACATTGTAGGCATATGTTTTTCACAATTATATTAACTTTAATTATTATAATATGATCTCTGATTGAAATGAAGTCGCAAATAACGTTGTAAGAGACATTTCTAAAATGGGTTTTTGCGGTACTATTTTATTTGATTTGTTTATTTTTTAATTAGTTATTATTTATTTATTGATTATTGCATTTCCACAGAATGGTCTACCGTGACTGAAAATGAAAATGTCAATAAGCCAATAATTTTTTGTTTTATTATATAAAAAAATGCTTGAATTTTTAGATGACTTTACAATTTATTTCAGTTGTTATTCTGAGAAAATTAACCTGATAACCGAAAATATGTTTTTCTTACTTTTAGCTGCCTTTAAGGGCTTTTTCTTTTTACAATTTTTCGTTTTAATATTAATGTTATGTTTGCACTCTTCTTATAAAATCCTTTTATCAATTACAAATAAATAATAAAAAATTAAAAAGATACCAAATAAAGCTCGATTAATGGTTAATTTTCATATTGCTTAAAGGTACTATTACAGTGTGTAAAAAATTAAAAATATTTTTTTCTTATTTTTTAGAATCTGGTTTCTTAAGGTCTTAAGAATGCGTATACGAAATTTTAGAAAAAAATATCAAATAAAAAAAAAGATATAACATACATTATATTCGTATAAGCGCATTTTTTCATATATTATCGTTCATAGAAAAAAATCTAATCGCGTTTTTCTCGAAACAAGTTTTTTCGAATTGGTTTCTAAGATATCTCGAGTTCTGCTTGATCGAGTTCGATAAATCTTGATTCACTGTGATCTTCATAGACTCTGTTAAGCACTCTACCTATAAAAAGCCGATAAACTTTTATATTTTGTTTTTTACGGCTAAGAAATTCTGCCAAATAGAGGGGTTTTTTGTAAATTTCTTTTTCAACGCATGCCATATTATTTGTTTTTCATTTTTTTTTATTTGCGTAGGTAGAGTGCTCAACTACAACCCTTAACTGAAGAAAGCACTTTGATTTTTTACTTTCCGATGCCTTGAAAATGCTGGAGACGAGAAACCAACTTACAACCTTTTTTTAAACACGCCAACTTCAACGACCTCTAGAAAATAAACAACAAATACAAAAACAAAAAAAAATATTTTTTTTATATCTTCAACTTTAACTGTACATAATGTAAATAAATTTGAATTAAATAATTTAATAATACAATGTAAAAAAAATTATTAAAAAAGGTGTTGTTTTTAACAGCTTCACAATAAAATAGTACCTTAATTTTTGTTCGAATTTTTGCGTATTTTTACCTAAATCACCATTTGTTATCAGAACTTCACGATCGTTCTAAGCAAGTGTCTCAAAATTGTAACTTAAATCAAATTTGGTTAAAGTTACTGCCTCTAAAAATCACACTAAAACTTTAATTTTGATTTGCAAAGTGCGTCGCGTTCGCACATTAAATTTATTTTAATTTAAGGAGGGACATGACACTCGCCGCAGAAAAACAGACCTTTTTTTAAAATTCATAACTCAGTCAAAAACAAACACTTTTCCAAAATTTTTATTTTTGTAGAGAATTGAACAAGTTACAAGAAAAAAAAAATATTTTTCACTTTATCATGGTTTTATAGAGCTCCAAACTGGCGCCAGAGAACAAAACAGGGCCTCGTTTGAACGCTGGGAGTCGCAAAAATTGTCCGATCTGAAAAAAATTACTTTTTTTATATCTTAGCAAAATTGGTTATCGTATGACAGGAGCTTTTTTAAATTTTTTTTTCAATTTTTGGTGATGTTCCAAATTTGAAAGTGTTTTTTTGAAAAAAAAATGTTGACTTTAAAAATTCATAAAAACTCGAAAAAAAATTTTAAAAAAAGCTCGTGTCATACGAAAGCGAATCAAGTTAAAAAAATACAAGAAAAAAATTCCGTCGAAACTGAACCCGCTAGTGCCGTAACCAGTACGAAAAACATGGTTTCGAGATAAACGCGTTCAAAGTTTGTGAAAAAATACAACAAGGTGAAAGTTAAAAATGCACTCTCACTAATCCGGCTGTAACTTTTGAACACGTAGGAATTTTTCCATGAAATTTTTTTCTTAGAATTTTAAGAATACTTACAATTTTAAAAAACGGTCAATGTCATGTCCACCGTCAACTGAATTTAATCTTAGTTAATTTGATTTAATTTTGTTTTATTCAATTTTATATAAAGTAATGAAATGTATTTATATTTAATTTCAATTAATTTAATTTAATTTAATTCAATTTAATTTAATTTAATTTAATTTCATTTAATTTAATTGAATTTAATTTAATTTAATTTAATTAAATTTATTTTAATTTAATTTAATTTAATTTAATTTAATGTAATGTAATTTAATTTAATTTAATTTAATTTAATTTAATTTAATTTAATTTCATTTAATTTAATTTAATTTAATTTAAATTAATTTAATTTAATTTAATTTAATTTAATTTAATTTAATTTAATTTAATTTAATTTAATTGAATTTAATATAATTTAATTTAATTAAATTTATTTTAATTTAATTTAATTTAATTTAATTTAATTTAATTTAATGTAATGTAATTTAATTTAATTTAATTTAATTTAATTTAATTTAATTTAATTTAATTTAATTTAATTTTATTGAATTCAATTTAATTTAATTTAATTTAATATAATTTAATTTAATTTAATTTAATTTAATTTAATTTAATTTAATTTAATTTAATTTAATTTAATTTAATTTAATTTAATTTAATTTAATTTAATTTAATTTAATTTAATTTAATATAATTTAATATAATTTAATTTAATTTAATTTAATTTAATTTTATTTAATTTAATTTAATTTAATTTAATTTAATTTTATTTTATTTTATTTAATATAATTTTATTTCATTTAATTTAATATAATTTAATTTAATTTAATTTAATTTAATTTTATTTTATTTTATTTAATATAATTTTATTAAATTTAATTTAATATAATTTTATTTAATTTAATAAATTTGATTTAATTTTATTTAATTTAATTTAATTTAATTTAATTTAATTTAATTTAAGTTAATTTAATTTAATTTAATTTAATTTAATTTAATTTAATTTAATTTAATTTAATTTAATTTAATGTAATTTAATTTAATTTAATTTAATTCAATTTAATTGAAATATATTTTTAAAATTAGATTCAAAAAATTCAATATCACAAAAACGAAAAAATGCTGAAATCGCAAAATTCAAAAA
This sequence comes from Tetanocera ferruginea, assembly GCA_958299015.1. Taxonomy (NCBI): domain Eukaryota; kingdom Metazoa; phylum Arthropoda; class Insecta; order Diptera; family Sciomyzidae; genus Tetanocera; species Tetanocera ferruginea. The sequence goes on along the minus strand of OY282644.1, from coordinate 59,576,996 downwards.
CTAGCTTCATTCATTATCCATTGATTTTCGTGTAACAACAACAATAACCGGTTTCATGCAACAACTCTACAATAACAAAACATATTGCAGCAATCGTGGTGGTTGCGGGAAGGGAACGGAACACAGGCAAAACAAATATAAACGATGCCAGCAACAACAATGCGCATGCGTCGTAGCACTGGTAGCCACAATACCACACAAATACGATCATTTGCATACAATTTCGATAGAAACACACATTTATGCGATTTGAGTCCTCTATCTATTATATGCTTAGTGGAATGCCAAGGGGAAAAGAGTGAAAGATCATTGCAGAGAGCAAGTTCATTCAAAGGTCGAAAACTTTTCTCTCAAGCAACAATTTAAAGCTTTTTCGTTTGGCACTCACAAAAGCTTACGTTTTTATGTGAAAAATATTTATTACTTTTCAATGTTCTACGTGGCGCATCTTTATATTATATGATCTTTGGTTTAAGCGTATATTAACAAAGCGTATTTATAGCATATGTTATTTCTGAAACTGTGAGCACCTCTGTATTCAATAATTATGCAACGCTGTGACGTTTATCGTTAGTGTTGCCACTACGTTAAAAACTCTTTGTAGGATAAATTTTATTACCTGTGGGTATTATTACAGTATCTGATATATAAGGAATTCAATGCAAGACATTGACTTTTGGAGATATATTCACTCTTATTTCTTAATAAATTTTATGCGAAGTTGAGGTCCTATCCTTAAAACTACTCCACCATTCAAAATAATAAAAAATGTTTTTAAGTGTTTTAATATATTTCACTTCAAAATTAGTGAAGTTTGCATATTTTGCAGTGGCAACACTGTCTTAATTTCTAACTTGGTGGCTACACGTTTTCTTTCAAGTTGCTTTTCAAGTTACAACACATTCACACTTTTTTACTAACAGACTCAAACTTTTCGAACTTGACAACCAACTTGATATCAATTTTTCCTTTCAAGTCGTGAGGCAATTTGACGGTAAAGTTAAACAGCTAATCACGTTTTTTGTACATAAATTGAGTTGTTGCCTTACGCTGCAGCTACGCGTTCAAGAAATTGCTTTCAAGTTGATAACACACAGTGTTTGTCAAAATTCATTCGAATTGATAGCTGTGACGTAGGCTGTGCGCAACTTGATAATCAATTTTATTGTCAAGATGCCATCGCCAATTTTGTGGCTAGGCTTGCGTTGGTAGGGTTTTGTGGGTAGGCTTATAGTACGTTTACATATCGAGATTAAATCGAGATTAACTCTTTTGAGGAGATTAACTCGATAATCTTGTTGAATTTGACGAGATTAGCCATTCAAAAGCTAATCCCCTCAGAACGAGATTAAAAATTAATCTACTTTCTTATCTCCTCAAAAAAGGTTTACAACGCTGTGTGTAGCGATAATTCCTTAAAAACTACAACCCTGTAACAAAGTAAGAAAATTAAATGTCAAACAATTGCTTCTATTTAATTTTTTTATTAACATCGGCAGTGATATTTTTGTTTAAATTGTTGAAAATTAATTGAAAACGTAAGTATTGTGGAATTAAAAATTCGTATTATATAATGTAATTGGTTTTTATTAATCATAGTTCAGGCAGCAAAAGAAAGCACCGTCAATTGTGGACATAAACCAGTGCCTCAACCATACCTATCGGCGAAACAGCCACATACACTATATTAATATGTTTATTAATAATACCACTTTATAAATAAAATTAGTTAACTTTTATGCCGCGTTTCCATGCGATCTTCCAGTATCTTATCTTCTCCCATATCACAAACCACTTGCTATAATGAGCGAGATGCATATATGTAAGCTTTGTTATAAAAGTTTGACAAGTTCATATTTGTAAACAACTCAAAAACTAATTAATTTATCAAAAAGAAGCAATTGCAGGAGATCATAAAATAAAATATTAATAGCATATGTGCTAATATAAATTTAAAATTGGGAACGGAGCGTGCGAAAATGTTCACTGCTTTAGCTGGTGGCAAAATGCATTGGTTGTCAAGCATTTCTTCAAAGACTCGGATATCTTCTCCTGTTTTGTTTTCTCTAGTGTTGAAGAAGTTGAAGTCTCATTGAAACAAATTTACTGGATGATTTCAATTTTAATTTATTTTATTGTTGTTAGTTTTCATCAATAGATAAAAATACTAATCTCAAACTTATCGTCGCAATAAATGACTTGCAGTTATTTCGGCTTGTAGATCGTGGCATTGGGATCTAAATGCGAAGAACCAGAGTCCGACGCACATTAACTGGTGTTGCTGCCAAAACGGATACAACGCCAGCGCATTGCTGTTATTCTTGGGGTTGTTGTTGATTTTGCTGTTGGTGTTGCTGTGTTGCATTAACAAACACTTTTTCTGTTAGGGCTTGTTGTTGCACATAATGCCGCGTTTCCATGTGATCTTCCAGTATCTTATCTTATCCTCTATCACAAAACACTTGCTATAAAGAGCGAGATGCATATATGTAACTTTTGTTATAAAAATTTGACAAGTCCGTATTTGTAAACAACGCAAAAATTAATTTTTCAAAAGTAAAATAACATATTAAAAATCATTAGGATGTATGCTAACACACATTTAGACTTGGGAACAGCATTGCCTTCGACCTAGCGACGATGACATCTAATGCAAAAATAATAGAAAACTAAAACTATGCCAGCCTTCAAGAGTTAATTTCAATTTTCATGCGTTTTATTGTTGTTTGTTTACGTGGTTCAATTAATAAAATAGTAATCTCAAACTTCTTAGTCGTAGTAAATGATTTGCAATCATTTGTAATCGTTAACATCACCACTATTGCTTGAGCCACCAGCAACGGGGCCACCTTTCTGCGTGTAGACCGTGGCATTGGGATTTCAAAACGAACATGAAGAAACAAGCACTGATGTTGCTACCGAAACTCGGACGGCACCAGCGCATGCTCATTCTTTCTTACAAAAAATGTGATTGTGGGAGATCGTAGAAGATAGCATGGAAACGCGGCATAAACGTTGTTGACACGTACATTAAGTGAATGTGTGAACGTTTGCCTTGTGTGGACGTTTGCTGTTGACAGGGTGCTGCTGCGGCTGCATTTGTACTGCTTAAGATGCTTAAGAACAAGGAAGGTCCTACTGATGTTGCTGTGCCTCAAAAATCACCAGGTATTCAGTTGGCGCATTGCCACGCGTATTAAGTGGCATTCGTTTGCTGCTCACTGGCTCCTTCTGCGGCCACATTTATACTGCTTAACTAGGGCGAGGAAAGTCCTGAACCATCACTAGCTCCTTGCAGTGGTGGTGTATCGTAATGCGTAGCTGTGTATCATTGAGCTGGCGCCTGTGGAATTCGAAGAGCCAGAGTCCGATGAACATGGAGAAACAAGCACTGATATTGCTTCCAAAACGGGTACGATGCCAGCGCAAATCTGTTGTTGTTGATGTTGTTGCTGTCTGCTGCTGCTGCGGACGCATTAACAGAGCTTAATATAGGCGAGGAAGGTCTTGCAGTTGCGGAGAATAGTTTATGCGTAGCGATGCATCGTTGAGTTGGCGCCTGTGGAACTGCATTCTGGCAAATAGAGTGAATCAATTGGCGTGACGGCAAGAAGTTGACCGATTTTTTCTTGAGATCCAGCACTTCCTCTTCAATAGAGCGCCGGCAATCTAGCGCGAAAAGGAAAAGTTTAGCTTTTTATGTGAAAATGAACAGTTAAAAACTTACTCTCTGCAATTTCAAGGTGTTTTTTGTCTTATTATTACAATTTTTACAATCATTACAATTTTTAGAAATGTCACATAGAATTAAAAATGCCATGCAGCTATAAACACGGTTGTAAAATATTATAGCATGTGATACACTTTTATAGGAAAAGTTCAAGAAGTTGAACTTTTTCTATCTTCTAGTATCTCATGAAATCACAGAGAATATCACATGCTATAAAAGTAGAAAATGTATGCCTATTTCACACTGACATTAGCAAATTCCACAAGATAGGGTTCGCATGCTCATTCTTTCATACAAAAAATGTGATTGTGGGAGATCGTAGAAGACTGCATGGAAACGCGGCATTATTCGTTTGTTTATTTGTTTGTAAATATGTGCTTATTTGAACTAAATCAGAATCTTTAAGGCTGAAGACAAAAGAACAAAACGAAACAACGAAATGTCAAAGTTAATCTCTTGAAGCTAGTGTAAACAGTTTAGATTACGGAAGAAGATTAGCTTAATATACTTGCTCTTAATCTCCGTATGTAAACATAGTTTAAACATAGTAAGGGTATTCATGCAACTGGGAAAAACCCTTGTAAGTGGTATAAACCGTATAAGTTTATTCTCCTTATAAATGAACTGTCAAAGTTTGTATGAAGAAGCTTTTGCACAAACCAGATATCTTTGCTCAACGATTTAGCTGGGCAAACGAACAGGCAAACTTATAGCATCAATCAGCTGATTTATTTTTCTAAAGCAAAAGAAAAAAATAGAAGCAGGAGAAGTTATAGTCAAAATTGTAAAACTAATTAAATAAAATGGAAGAGGTAAGAATGGAAATTTTTGAAGGAATTAAAAAATATTAATATACTTCATTTGCAGAAAGCAAACCCTGAATTTGCAAACAGCTGATATATGATGTAAATGCTCAATCGACTTTTAAGGGATGCTCATGCAACCTGCCTTATAAAAATAACTAATTGCCCAAATTATATTCTTGCCTCTTTGCATGAATACCCTTAGTATTAACCTGCATGCCACTGTCACCACAGCTCTGAATAAAATAAGTGATAAAAAAATCACACCTGTTTCAAAAATCACTCGCTTTATTTAAGAAATCACACATTGTCACACGGCACTTTAAAAGTAACGAAAAGTGATTTATCACCCGAATCTGGCATCTATAGTCTGATCAATGACGCGTTGGGCGCCATCTTGTATTCAAAAGTAGCAGCTGCGTTTCAGTTTCCCTGACGGCAATAAGTGGCATTAAACCATGTGTAAAAACTGTAAAATTTTATGAACTATTGTAATTGTAATTAAATGTATTGAAATTGTTTTTCCACATAAGTTAGAGCTAAATAAATATTTCGTATCTCCAACAAAAAACAAATATATTCAAAACTGTAAGTTTATATGCCGAAGTATATAACTTACGGGGATAAATCGATTTTGTGGATACGCTTTGCGTGCTTAGCTTTCCACCGCAGTGGGGCGCATACAGCTTGGTGCTGCAGTGACATCTTGTGCAATAAATTATAGGGCAAAAGGTTTCTAATTTGTTTACAAACAATAATAATTTTACTTTCAGAAGTTAAGAATTCATTATTCAAGATATTTACAATTTAATTTTCGGGCAAAGACTCGTCGACTGGATGTACAAAATATGTCTTCATCGGATTTAGAAAACAATGATTTACAGACCTATCTTGATTCCTTTAATAAGGAAATAGAAGAAGATGGTGAGGAAGTCGAAGAAAACAAAGTCCAAATAGACTGCGTGCAGGCTGATGGAACTGATGAGGAAAAAGATGGTGAATCCACTTATTTTATGGACCAAGTTGGCAACTATTACTATCAGGCCACAGAATCACCTAAAACTTTTACAAAGTCCAATCAATCAAAAAAACATAGTTTTTCATCTCACAACAAAGATAGAAGCAAAGAAGTTATTCCAAGTAGGTAGTGGTATTAAAGATAAACTTTTTTATTAATGTAAATTATAATTACTTAGACAAAAAAACGCCAACAGACGCTGATGACAATAACGCGGGAGAGAGCGACGAAGAAATGGATTACGTGCTTATATTAGATAATGCTACAGGCAAAGAAATTGATCCAAATGAACTTGATCCAGATGATCCTGGAAAAGAGATATATGACTTTGATGAAAATGATGAAGTCAATGATGATAATCCATCAAATAGTGAAGAAACTCAGGTTCGAACAAATGTTGTTCGTTTAAAGCCAAACTCGACTGATGCAGCATCAGTTACTCATAGCTGCTTGCACTGCGATTATACAACTGAGAAGCGATACCTGCTGTCACGTCATCTAAGAGCTCATTCAGATGATAGGCCATACAGGTGCTCAGTCTGTGAACGTGGATTCAAATCAAATGCGTCGCTACTTAACCACTTAAATTCACATCTTGGAAACAAACCACATCATTGCAAGAGCTGTGAAATGGCTTTCACGACATCTGGAGAACTAGTGCGCCATGTGCGTTACAAACATACCCTGGAGAAGCCGCACAAATGCACTGAATGCGATTACGCAAGTGTAGAGTTGAGCAAGTTAAAGCGTCATATGCGTTGTCATACTGGTGAGCGTCCCTATCAATGCCCGCATTGCACTTACGCTTCTCCTGATACATTCAAGTTAAAACGTCATATGCGCACGCACACTGGTGAAAAACCGTATGAATGTGACATCTGCCACGCTCGTTTTACACAGTCGAATTCAATGAAGGCTCATCGAATGATTCATAGTGTAGGCGCAAAGCCTGTCTTTCAGTGTTCTCTCTGTCCTACTACTTGTGGTAGAAAGACAGATCTTCGTATACACATTCAAAAACTGCATCATTCAGAGGAACCAATCAACTGCAAACGCTGCGGTAAAAGTTTTCCTGATCGGTATTCGTATAAAGTGCATATAAAAACTCACGAAGGAGAAAAGTGCTACAGGTAACAATTATAATATATAAGGTTTTTGAATTCATGAGAATAATTCAAATTACTTAGACATTTTCACATAATTACAAACTATTCATAAGAATAATTTATTAATATGGCTTATAGTGACGTTGAGTAATTAAAAGTAATTAGTAGATAAATTACTCATTGTGCTTTTTGAGCTAGCACTTACTATTCTCTTCATTTAATTTTTCTAGTTGAACCTTGTATCAGTGATGATATTTGATATTTGTGGAGGGGAATTTTTAAATAAGTTTTTGATTTGTTGCTGAGGCACATACACTGGTGGCCAAAACTAAAGCAACTCAATATCAGTATGGGGCATAAACTTAATAAAATTTACAATATTAAAGATAGAGCGAATTTTTTTGTTTCTAAAACATAATTATTTATTAACTAATTGAAAAAGAAACTGAAAGAATTATATTCATTTCTGTATGTTTTTAAATAATGTATTAAATGCATAAGGCTCAAAATTTCCTTGGTCATAACTAAAGCAACTCTACTGTAAGATTTGTTTTGGCGACGATAGTTATAAGAACAACCGTTTATTATGTTCCGTTATGTTTACTATAATTGTTTGCCTGACATAAAAAAAGTTATTTTTGTAATTGGCTGCGTATAAATCAAGTTAGAAGTAATTTTTAAAAATTTAATTAAAATGGCGAGAAACAAGTATAATTCATGTATAAAATGGAAAAAAATTAGTGAATATAAAAAGGGTAAATGTCAAAAAGCTTTAGTGAACAATTTGGAATAGGCAAATCAGTGATTTCGCGGCTTATAAAGCGTTTTCAAGTGACTAAGTCTGGGGTCACAATTCACCATGGCGGAAGGCCAAGGAAAACCTCACCGCGAATGACCCAAAATATAATCCGTGAAATAAAAAAAAACCCATTTGTAACATCCACGGAAATAGTCCGAGATTAAGGATTAGAAATCAACGCTAGAACCGTTCGCAGGCGAGCTATAGAGGCCGGATTAAGTGCACGCAAACCTGCCAAAACTCCATTTATTTCATCGAAAAATCGGTTGGCTAGGCTGGCCTTTGCTAAAGAGCATATCGTTTGGAATGTTGCTCAGTGGAGAAATATTTTGTTCTCCGATGAATCAAATTTTAATATCGAGAGCTCTGACATGAAAAATTTTACCGTAAGACGGCCGGCCAATACACGCTTAACTCCTCAATACTGTAAGAGAACTTTGAAGCACGGAGGAGGCAACACTATGGTATGGGGTTGCTTTTCTTATCACGGAGTTGGACCCATTTATGAAATTAAGGACACAATGGACCGATTTTTGTACAAATCTGTTTTGGCAAACGTTATGTTGCCTTATACAGTGGAGGAAATGACACTGCTTTGGGTCTTCCAACACGATAATGACCCAAAGCATACCTCGAATTTTGTTAAAGAATGGCTACGCGACCATAATATTAGGGTTCTCAAATGGCCAGTGCAGTCCCCCGATTTAAGCCCGATAGAGAACTTGTGGAGTATCGTCGCACGGAAAATTAAGAGGGATAATGCAACGAATAAGCACACAATCTTCAGTCGCATTCAAGACGCATGGAACAACATTCCGCAGGATCAAATTCATCGACTCATAGATTCAATGCCTCGTAGATGTGCTGCTGTCTAGAAAAATAAAGGATATGCTATTGATTATTAAATATTTTGAGTTATTTATTTGAAATTTGAAAAGTTGCTTTAGTTATGACCAAGGAAATTTTGAGCCTTATGCATTTAATACATTATTTAAAAACATACATAAATAAATATAATTCTTTCAGTTTCTTTTTCAATTAGTCAATAAATAATTATGTTTAAGAAAAAAAAATTTTCGCTCTATCTTTAATATTATGAATTTTATTAAGTTTATGCCCCATTCTGATATTGAGTTGCTTTAGTTTTGGCCACCAGTGTATATATTTCAGTTTTATTTTATAAAAAAAATAACAAAAACATCATAAAAAGTATTTTCAAACACAAAGAACAAAACAACAATATTTGAGAAATTTCTTCATATTTTTGTAAAAGTAATAATGTTTGTCTATGATAAATAAAATAATAAATAGCATGATACATTAAATAATATAATACTAAATTCAGACCATTCAAATTCAAACACCTTTCCGCGGTGTTGGTGGTCGCAAAACTTCGCAGCTTGCAGGCTGCCATAAACTAATGACTTGTTCTGCTTCACAACAAAGGACATGCATACTTGTATAAATATTTATTTTGTATTTATATAATCACAAATATGAAAATTTAAGAACTTAAACGATTTTCTGCTTTTCCTCTAATAAATTGTGGCTGTTTATTTACATCTTGTCGAAATTTGTAAGCTGATCATCAGCTGTTCGTTCGCAACAAAATATCTGTCAAAATTTTCACGCAACAAATAAATGGCTGTTGCCAGTGAAATTTCACGCAATCGAGCATAGTACTAGGCTTAATGACCAAAAAAAAATATTGTTCAAAAATAAAAATTAGTTTGAGAACAAAAAAAAAATGTTTGAACAAAATATATTGCTCACAGTCTAAAAAAAATCTAAATTTTTGTATGACTTAAATCAGAGTTGGAAAACACGCTCAAGGTCGCAAATTGGAAACGATAGCAAACGCAATGAACTTGGTTCTCGTTCGTGGAAAAAAAAATAAAATACATATTGGTAGAAAAGGTTTTGGTATAAAAGTATGAAGAAGTAACTTTTTTACATAAAAAAATCCTAAAATTGTGTCACAGTTACATGAAAAGACTTTTTCTTGCATATTTGATTTTATAGAATTTATTTAATTAAAACTAATAATATATATTTTATCGAGATTTTTCTACGATAATTTAGACCGATAGTCATTTCAAATAAATTTGAACGCTGAAAAGCTTCTTACACTTATTTGCGTAGCAGGAATTGATAAAATGATTGCTACAAATTAAGAAATATGAGTGAGTTTTAAGCTTGGTACACATGTTAAGGTAGACCCAAGGATCTGCACTATTGAATTTTTTGGAACCCGCCCACTGACACGCCTACATGCATACAACCATTAAATTTAAATCACTATGGAGAGAGTTGTATTTAAACTACAGTAATAAAAATTGATACATAAGTATTCTTATTCAACACTAAATCTCTATATTTTTTGTCTGTTTTGTGCCATATAGCGGGATTTAGCAAAAAATAAAATATTTCGGAGCACCACACAAACACATGGTGTGTATATAGATGGATAGGTTCAGTCGTGATGGTCAAAAATATATACGCACCAACGATAAGATTGACCTTGAATTTTGTGCATTTTTTTTTATAGGAATTTCTTATGTTTTTTTTTTTATAAAAAAGTATACATGTAAGACCGTTTAAGGCTGAATCGGATTCAAGAATTTCATTTCAGGCATATTTTGTTTTGCTGTTGAACATTATTTGAACATTCACGAAATTAATGGTGTGATAGGGCAAACTGCACCCTTAGCCCCCCTTGTTTTTTCTTTAATAACTATTTATACCGAACCGAAATTCGACCAACAACATCGGTTTACCAATCAACCAATAAACAATAATAACGACTGAATTTCTTTGAAACCTAATAAAATTAAAATCAAAATTTGTCAAATGAACAAAAAAAATTTAACAAAATTTATATTGTTCAAAAAATAAATATCGTTCAAAGAGCAAAAAAATTGTAAACCAAAATTTTTTATTCATAATCAGAACAAAATTTTTGTATAATTTTTTTTTGTTCTGTTCAAAAACAAAAAATTTTTGAGCAAAAAATTACAATTCAAATAACTGTTATTTCAACTCCTGCTTTGTACTCTAAGATCATTACAAATACCACAAATCATCATTTGAATACCAGAAATTTATATACTTATTGTGTTTAAAATGGCCATTGAGTCATGATCTTTAAATGGTATTTAATTTAGATCAATCAAAATTACGTAACATAATTTTTAAAATTCCATTAATAATCCATGCTTATCAAGTTGAAAATTGATGACCTAATTATGTTGTTGCATAATCTGAGCTTAGCAAACTAAGCAAAGGAGCTCGACTTTTGAAAAAGTCATCGCTGGAAATCTTCAGGATAGGATAAGCATGCAAATGTGTGGCGAAATAGCAAACAAATTTATTTTACGTCAGGACTGTAACCAGGATTTTCTTGCGGGGGTTTTTTAAATTCAAATATATCACTTAATATCACCTTAAACAAACAATTAAGTCTAAAAAAGACTAAATATGACCTTGCACGGAAGTCAAGGTTAATTGATTTTTTTTTTAAAAAGTTATTTTTTGATGAACCGAATTTTGAAAAGGTTAACATTTTACTTTTTGACCATTGTTTCATATTTAATGATATGAATTATTTAGTAAGCACCTTACGATTTTTCCGACTGGGAACATATATGTTTTCGATTGTACGCAGCGCTTTTGTTTAGGCTAAGCGTATACAAAATTTGCGTGTCGCTAGGAAGCGCAACGCAACACGCATTCGATTAGGGTCTACTGTTTGAAAATAAATAAAGAAAACTCAAAACAAATTTTCTTTTCAAGTTTTCGATAGCATTTTATTGGCACTATGTTTAGAAAAAAGTTAGGGTCTCTAGATTTTATGTTTCCAAAATATAAGCAATAAACATATCATCGTTAACGCGACCAAAAAAGGAACTCGTTTTCGACTGCATCTAGAAAAATGCAGATATCTGAGAAACGCAACATAATATTTTAAAGCGGTTAATTGTAAATTAAACTAGTAAGGTGTATCTTCGACTTGGCCGAAGTTAAAATACCCCCACGGGCGATTTGCAATGGTACAACATCTTAAATTGGTGCTCTTTCCATATGAGATTTAAAAATATTTTACTATTTTGATGATGTCTAAATACATGCATATCAAATTGTTTTCCTGCAAAGTAAAGACAACCCTTTTTTTAAAGTTTTCAATTAGGGGTTGTATGTGAGGTGGGCGTGTTCTTGAGTGGTTGATGCCAATTTTCTAACACGCCTCAATTTTGTTATAATATACACAAATACCCAATTTCAGGTCTGTAGATTAAATATTAGCCTATTTATAGAGTTTCAAATATAATGGGTTGTATGGGAGGTGGGCGTGTTCATCGGTGGATGACGCCCGTTTTTCTAACACATCTTAATTTTATTATAAAAAGAATAAATATCTAATTTTACTTTTGTAGCTTCGACAAAAGCCTCTATATATAGGTTTCAATATTAGGGTTGTATGGGAGGTGGGCGTGTTAGTGAGTGGATGACGCCCATTTTTGTAACACACCTGAGTTTTGTCATAGACTATACAAATACCGAATTTAAGTTTTGTAACGTAAATATTCGCTTCTTTATGGAGTTTTCATCATTGGGGTTGTATGCGAGGTAGGCGTGGTTTTCATCCGATTTAGCCCATTCTCGAACTTGATCTTAGTTTTTTAAAAAAAAGCTTAAATATCGTATTTCAGCACGATAGCTTCATAATTACGGCTGTAATCGTGTCCACAGGCAGACAGACGAACAGAAGACAGACGGACAGACAGACGGACATGGCTAAATCAACTCAGGTGGTGATGCTGAGCAAGAATATGTATACTTTTCTATACCTACCACGCCTCCTTATGGGCGTTACACATGTCGTGACAAAACTTATGCAGTACGCGTGTGGGAATAAAAAGATTAATGGGGCTTTCAAGAAATAGTTGCCATTTCGACATATTTCTATTCGTTTTTTTTATTGAGCTTAAGCCTGATCGCGAACGCGACATCTAGCATGCGACATCTAGCATGCGACATCTAGCATGCGACATCTAGCACGCGACATATTTTTTCATCACGTTTGTAATAAGAATTAGTTAAAGTAATTTCAGCTTAATATTGCATTACCTACCAAAAACGTCGTGTATGTTATTTGTGAGTTGTATATTAATAATATTTATAAAAAAATACATATGAGGCTAGTGAGAAAATTATGATATAATATTATAACCCCACCCGTATATCCATCAGTAAAACCACCTAAGTGGATTTAACCATGTCCGCCCCTGTTTTTGTATGTCCCCCTGTTTGTTGACATGATTACAGCCGTTATTATTAAGTTATCGTCATGAAATTCGATATTTAAGCTTATATCGTAAAAATAAAGATCATGTTCGAAAATAAGCCAAATAGGATGAAAACCACGTACAGTGAACCGATAAACTATTGGTCTTATTGAACCTAGTAATAAGAAGTAAAAATTCCTTTAACAAGGCTTGATAATTAAAACTCTAAAAATTGTTATTTCTTAAGCTTCAAATATCTTCTTTATTTACCAAAAAACATAAAAGTATTTTCGAACAAATATTATTTTTTAAAGTAAAATGAAAATTGTATGTCTAATTCTTACCGATAAAGTATTCGTCTAGATAACTTAGAATTTATTAAGTGAATATTTACAGTAAATGAATATTTATGTTTATACTTTAATATTTTGTAGGTCCTTCTTTGCTTTTTATACCCTAAACCTGAAAGGTCAGGGTATATTAACTTTGTGCAAACGTTTGTAACGCATAGAACGAAGCGAGTCCGGTATAGAAAAGTATATATATTCTTGATCAGCGTCACCACGTGAGTCGAGCTATCCATGTCCGTCCGTCCGTCCGTCCGTCCGTCTGTGTGTTATCCGTATACACAGGATAAGAAGAAGGAGTTGAGATAATTAGATGAAACTTGGTACACATGGTCACATGGACCCAAGGATCTGCACTATTGAATATTTTTGGAATTCGCTCACGGACACGCCTACCTTCCATACAACGCAAAAATTTAAAACTGCATAAATAAGCTCATAAATAACCTATAACAATAAAACTTGGTGTGTATGTGTTTTGTATCAACACAAAGATGTCTTCGAAAAATGGGTGTCGTCCGCCCACGAACACGCCCACCTCCCATACAACCTAAAAACTGAAAACGCAATAAATAAGCCATTGTTGAACCTACAGAGCTAAAATTTGGCACATATGTTTTTTGTAACAAAAAAAAGATGGTTTTGAAAAGTGGACATCATCCGCCCACTGACACGCCTACCTCCCATACAACGCGAAAATTTAAAACTGCATAACTCAGCTCATAATTAGCCTACAACAATAAAATTTGGTATGTATGTGTTTTATACCAAACCAAAGATGTCTTTGAAAAATGGACGTCATCCGCTTACGGACACGCCCACCGCCCATACAACCCAAAAATTGAAAACGCAATAAATAAGCCTCTGTTTAACCTACAAAGCTAAAATTTGGCACGTATGTTTTTTATGACAAGACAAAGATGGTTTTGAAAAATAGACGTCATCCGCTTACGGACACGCCCACCTCCCATACAACCCAAAAGGTTTAAAACTCAATAAATAAGGTTATTTTTGTCATAGAGAAATTAAATTTGGTATGCATGTATTTTATACCAAAACTAAGGTGTGTTCAAAAATTGGAAGTAATCCGTCCATGAACACGCCCACCTCCCAAAGCGATAGCACAATAAAGGCATTAACTGTGAGCTACAGGAATAAAAGTTGGTATGTGTAAATTTTTCATCAACATTTAAATGCATATAAAATATAGGCTTCATCCGCCCTTGGAGACGCCCATTTACAATAAAAATTTTTTGCTTTTGAAAAGTGGGTTTAGGGTATTTCATAGTCGGCCTAGACCGACTTTAGACTTTCTTTGCTTGTTATTATTGCTTCAAGTCTTCAAGGCATAGAATTGACAAGATTTTCAGTTTCGTTTTTTGATATTAACTGCCATTCTTCCAACAAAGCTGTTCTTAAGTCGCTTTTATTAGATACTAGTATAGAAGCCCGTCACACGACGGGTCGTATTCAAAATAATTATGTAGCAGACGATATGACATTTTTCATTCACCTCAAATATTGTCATTACCAGGGACATTACTTTTTTCCAAAAAGTGAATAAATAATAGTTATTTTTTGACCGATTTTTTTTTTGGTCAAATATATAAGTTAAAATTTAACTTTTATTTTTTCAGTCAAAAATATAAGTTAAAATTTGACTTTTATTTGTTCAGTCAAAAATATAAGTTAAAATTTGACTTTTATTTTTTCAGTCGATAATAAATGTTAAAATATGACTTATATTTTTCCGGTCAGAAATATAAGTTAAAATTTGACTTTAATTTTTTCGCAGTTGTTTTGTAGTCTGATTTTATTTGCCGTGCTTCTTTTAAAATTTAAAATAAAAAATTTCCATAATTATATGGTTCGATTTTCGCGATTTTTCGCTTGTTTGGAAATTTTCTTTATTAATATATAATTATTTTGCTGTGCAACACAACTTTCTTAACAGGAACTAAACCACTTGAAGATGAAAACTAGATGGGAAAAAATTATTTTCGGCGTCCTTGGCTACATTCTTATCACTTATTTCCTGGTAAAATTAAATCATTTGAGTGAATGATTTGGATAAGATGCCAAATGTATTTAAAAAATTAGCAATACTCTTTTAACATTCTTGAGATGCCAACATAAAAGTCAAGTTTATTTATGACCGAAAAATAAAAGTAAAATTTTAACTGTTATTTTTGACTCAAAAAATAAAAGTCAAATTTTAACTTTTATTTTTGACTGAAAAAATATAAGTCAAATTTTAACTTATATTTTTGACCGAAAAACAAATCGGTCAAAAATTAACTTGAATATATAATCCTCAGATAAGCCCATTTTTTCGATGCTAGTATGCAGGTGATCTTTTAAAATCTATACTATTATATAAAATTGAAGTGGAAATATTAAGTGCGCAATAGACTCCAAAACTACTGGACCAATTTTTATGAAAAAAATTTTAAAATATCATATTTGTGCTACAGAATGCCAAAAGCGGGATTTATTTAAGAAAATTTAACAAAAAATATATTTATTTAAGTTGTTAAGTTTTTAAGGAAATTAGCACCGATGTTAAGCATTGCTTGGTCGTTTGCTTTTCACGCGTTTGTTTTACGAGAGTTTCAACTACATGTTGCTATCAACCCTTCTCTTTAAAGTTTATTGATCTCGCTCTCCACACTCATTCGAAGAGTAACCAAAAGCAGTTGGCGCTCTTTGATGTGATGGGAATACAAGTTAAATAAAGCTTGCTGTGCTGTTGTTGCTGTAGAATAATGAGCTGCAAACCAATGTGTGCATATATGTCTCGCCGCATGCAATATCTTTACACATATTTTTATTGTAGTTTTCCAATTTCTTAATTTACACTTGAGAAAGAAAGATATTTTAATATTTCAAAATGTGGCATTCACAAGTGTGATAGCATATTTTGTATAGATTTAATATAAATTAAAAGTTTGAAAAATGAAGTGTTCGTATTTCCCTTAAACTACAAATATATGCCTCGACGTAAAACAAGTTTGACAAGGTCAACAGAAAATGCAAGAGCGATGCTCCGCGCTAGGAGAGCAAGAGCAGCGACTCAAAGACAAAATTGTTGGTAAATTATGCATGCAATTATTTGCTTACACGACTGCGATATGCGTTAGGTAGGGTTAGCTAGGATTGCTGGCACCCAGGCCGGAAACTAAATTGTGCACCCTTTAAGAAGGTTATACTAAACCTCATAAAAGCAATGCTTTAAAAGTACTACGAAATGAATATAATTTTTTTAAATGATAGTTTACTGTTATGATTATTTTGTTAAAGTGGTATATTTTAATTCATTGTATTATTTATTAAAGTCAGAAACAATATACAAAATTAATCTCATCGATATTAATTTATTTGATATAATTTGAAAGATAATTTGGTAACTTATACAAAACTGAAAAATTTTCCGCAATCAAGGAATTTTTCAAAAATGTTTTGTTTACGAAAAATTTTGACTTGTAATAGTGAGTTAATCCCCAAAGATCTATTTTGAATAATTTTGCATTATTGAGGAAAAAATAGGACCGGGAAGAAACACGTTAACAAATTTTCCCTCAGTGACTGAATAACTATCAATTTAAATATTTTTTCGAAATCAATTCACGTCTTCTATATAAAAGTTAAGTGAAAATTAGAACAAAATATTAAAATTAATTTATAAACTTTTTTCCTCATTTTTATAAATTTCTTTATAGTACTCTTTATACATTTCAGCTTCGGCTTTAATAGACAAGACTGAGGTCTGTAACATTTGACTGCCTTATTCTCGACCATAAATATCACAGTATCACAATATCACAGTGATAACAAATTGATATCAGAAATTTGTTTCATAGTCATTATCTACATAATTCCCAAAGCAAACCTGCCCTGGGAGAACAAGGTCAAGAGTCATGAAAATTAGAATAATTTTTAGAATAGTTTTTTCTTAAAAACTGTATTTGTGACAGTTTTTGTTGGTTGATTTGAACAGAATAATAATTATGTATTTTAGTAAAGTAAAAGAGTAAGGAAACCATCTTAGAGTTTTAAATAGAAAATAAAATAAAATTAAATTTTATTAATAAATCAAAATAAAATAAAAAAAACATCAGAACGCCATAAAATTGTTATAAAACGCCATTTATTTAATTAAAATAAAAAATTAATGAATTTTAATCAATTTAATTTTTTTTTTAGAAATTTTAAAGCAAGTAATATATTGAGCTTTTAAATTGTTTTATGTAACAGGATACCCAAAAACATATTACTATTAAAAATGATGTTTTAGCAGGTTAAGAGCTGCAAATAAGGTTTGTTTGTCGATGTATAGTCTCAGAACTTAGTAATCACAAAATTATAAAGTATATTCTTATTCCTGACATTTATGACATGGGCACGTTTTTCTAAAAAGCTCTGGAGAAATGTATTGCTGGAGAACATCCCAGCAAAATCTTCGCTTACATATAATCGAAAAAGTAATCCAGAAAATTTCATTCATCGCTTACCCTCTCGCTTACAGAACCCATTATTTTTATATAGCCATGTCATTAGAGGTAATCGAAAGCGCTGTCACTAGAAAAGATGAAGCGCTTAAAACGGTTGGTTTATAATTGATTTCACGAAATTAATACTTGAATAACAACTTTCAAGTTGATGTGAATGTATTGCCGTGAATTTATTACGGATTAAATTTAAGTTCTTGCATTAGCATTTATGTAATGCATTTTATAATCGATTAAAAAACAAGACCTTACGAAAAATTTTGCTGAGATATTGGATGAAATGTCTATTATACTAGCATGTTTGAGCACTTCTTAAGATGAATATTTGAAGTACAAAAGCTTTTTTAAAAAACTTTATGGAATATTAAGTGATCAATATATATATATAGGAATATACTTTAAGTCATCACTTGAATGATGAATAAAAGACAAATGAAAAATAAAACCATTAAAAAATTATCTTCGACTTGCCCGAAGTCAAAATACTCAGGTTGAAGTTTATTCGAATTTATTTAGGTTATATTAATTTGATGACGTAATTTTGAAGGGGGATAGGCGTATTTTTTTCCAGTTTTTCATATTTCAAACTCAGAGTACGTTTTATTTATCAAGAAAACAAGACGACCCAGCAGGAAATGGGTCGATCCGTCTACGAAGACGTCTTCGAGACATTTCAGTTTCTTGCAAGACGGATCGATCCATTTCCATGTGTGTCTTTGAAGACATTTTCAAACAAAATTCCACTTTGTCGTGCAACACATGTTGTCGAAATGTCTTAAAGGACGGCATGCGTCCATGTATTGCAGAACGGATGCATAGTATAAACAAAATCATACGCTCTCCGAGCATAGCTTTGTTTTTTGTGAGTGAAATATTTATGCTCAGAGAGCATAAGAGAGAGAGAGAGAGCGAGAATGAGAAAGAGAGAGAGAGAGAGAGAGAGCGAGAAATAGAAGTTGACTGCCACATAAAAATATACACGGGGTTTTTTTTAATTTTTTAGAATTTATTTTTAATATTAGAAACAAATTCATGATATTAAATGATATACAAAATAATGATGTAAAAACAAACTTATGCTAAACAAAACTAGTTTAAAAGTTAATTAAAAACACAAATATTAATAATTATAAAAACTATTTCTTTGGCTATTTTTCTGCAGACACAGCATTTCTGTTTTTGAAATCCTGCTTATGCAGCTTATTTTTCGATAGTCTAAGGACTTTTCTGAGGTCTGCTACAAACTCATCGTCGTAGTTAAAGTCAAGAATGATTTGTTTACTTAAAATAGATTCGATGTTTCCTAGCTTTCCGCCACACCGTTTCTTTAAAGCAACAATCTGGAAACATATTAATTATAAACTTTTACAATTAGTCCTTAAAAAATTTGTCAAACTTACAATATCCGGCTTTTTATCCCCCCCGTAGCTCTTCGCTCAGATTCTGAAGGTTGATTCTACCAAAACATGCTGCCGATCAACATCAACAGAGCACTCATTGAAAATTCGCGTATATATATTTTTTGTTTTTATTTTCTTTCGGATTGAAAAAATTTCCTTCTTTATCATTTTTTTCTAAATTTTACAAAACAATTTCACCAATAACAACAAAATATTTTCACAAATAAAAATTAAATTACAACTGACTGTTGACAATAGTTTCTATGAAATTTTAAACCAATTTCAAAATTGTTTTTGAGTGCCTTGCAAAGCGTCAACGTTCGCTCTGAGCATTACAAAAAAAATTTTTTTTTGTTGAGAGACAAGCTTTGAATTGCTCTCTGAGCATTATTGAAAAAAAATTTTTAATGGGGGAATATTCAAAGTTTCTTGCTGACAATATCATGACGTTTCTTGCAAGACGGATCGATCCATTTCTATGGGTGTCTTTGAAGACATTTTCAAACAAAATTCCACTTTGGCTTGCAAGACATGTTGTTGAAATGTCTTAAAGGACGACATGCGTCCATGTATTGTAGAACGGATACATAGCATAAACAAAATCATACGCTCTCCGTGCATGGTTATTTTTTTTTGAGAGAAATTTAATTTGTTTGCTTAAAAGTTATTTATTTATTTGTTGCTGACAATATAATGAGTTGTCTTTCAGAACGTCAGCGTTCGCTCTGAGTATGCGTACTTGGTCTTCGAGACGGCTTTGAAGACTTCGTCTTTAAGGACTCATATTCCAACTGGGTAATGTATGAACTTTCAATTCAACACATTAATTTTTGTGTAAATTATGAAGGTTTTGATTGGTGACGTCACTTTCTATGGAAGTATTCACAAAATTTTGTTGAATTTCAACTTCACCGTATATGTTTCAAATATAAGCATTACAGTGGTGGTCCAATTTAGCGAACAACCCTTATTTTATGTTCATTGTTGACTCTATATTGCGAACATTTGAAATTGTAGGTATTCTATTTAACAAACATTTGCTTCTCTGAGCGTGCTTCGAACGATCGTTTGTTTTTGAATTTGTAATAACATTTTTATGTATTTACTTATCTAATTCGCAAATAGTCCCTCGGGTTAATATACATATTGTAGAGTTTCCTTTTTAAAAAACATCATAGGAATGTATTGACATAATCTTGGATTTTTCATTTGGAGTGTGAACAGATTTTAACCAGCAGCTTTCTAAACATTTAATAATAATAATTAATAATACCTAAAACAAGTTCAAAAATTCAACTTTATTGGAGTGCATAATTAAGACAAAAAATGTAAGGATATTTGTTTCAAGTTGACAAATTTATTAGCTTTGTTGTATGATACAAAACTCGAAAATAGTATTACCGATTTAATGAACTTTTCGATTTACCGGACGACCCTGGCCATTATATCTTTCGTTAAACTGGAGCACCACTGTATGACAAATCTCAAATTATGAAAATTATTTCATTATGGACTTTAAAGAGATTTGCAATAAAGAGACGGCTGTAATCGTGTGGACAAACGAATGAGCAGACAGACAGACTGACATGGCTTAATCGACTCATGGTCGTGAAAAAAATTTCGTGACAAAATTATTGTGCCCGCTACGCCCTGCGGGTGGAGTATAATAAATATTTAATAAAAAACTTTGAAAAACGTAGAAGTAGATTATGGTAAACGAGTCGGTACAGCAGAAAATCAGATTTTTCTTATTCCTGGTAATGCCAATGAATCAAAGAACGTTGTTTATGCTGAAGTATTAAATAACTAAAATTAAAATATCTTCACTTTATTATCATTATACTATTTAATATAATTTGCTTCCAAATACAAATAATATGCAAATATTTTAACGTTTTTTATTATTGAAATTTTTCAAATATACAAAGGTATTATTGATAAAGCGAAAATGTCCTCGGACGACTGTGGCCTGCTAGTGTTTATATAAAAGTTAGTCCATAGTGCCTTCAACAACACATAAGTCACCTACCCCATTCGCACTCATACAGCCCCATACCATTAGCCCACCACCGCCGTGTTTTACTGACGCGGTTAAATTTTTTTCAAGTATTTCACAATTCCGTTTTCTCCAAACCATAACCTTACCACCAGTAAGGTTACCAACTCAATTCCATTTTTTTTGTACTTTTGGCATAGACCAGTCCCTTTTTCTTATTTATTTTACCAATAAATGGTTTTCTACGGGCCCCCCTAAGATTGTAACCACGCTGATGGAGCACGTTACGCACTGTGTCGTCTGATATAGACTTGCCTGTCTCGCTAAGAACTTCAGCAGCAATCTTCGGTGCACTCAATCGTGGATTTGTTTTTAAAATTTGTCTGATAATATTGTTTTTTTCTCTTTCAGTCAACTTCTGAGGACGACCTGTCCTTGGTGTATTTTTCACTGTTTTAGTTTTATAAAATCTATATATACTCTTGACGGTTGTAACTGATCTTTCAACAATTTCACTAATATCTTTATATCATTAACCCTGTTTAAATAAATTTATGATGATGTTTCGCTCTTCGGAAGCAGTTTCGCGTCCTTTTCGCCCCCATATTTTAAACTAAAATCATTGCTTCTTTAAAAAGTTAACGCAATCAACACAAATGCTACAGAAAAACTATGAAAAATAAATATAACAACAAATAAATCTAAAACACTCAAGAGAGACACAGTAACGTCTGTTTCTTGTTATTGTTACTTTTGTTTTATTGTAACAGACGAATACTTTTTCGGTGTGTAGCTGCTGACTTTATTTGCAATTAAAACAAAAACAAAACAAGTTTTAATAATAATGGCGTTTGGTTTTTTGTTTAACAAAGAAGAGAGTTGAGACTAAAGAAAAAGCAATTTTAAGAGTTTCAGTTGTCAAGACTAGTTATAGCAATTTTTACTTTTTATCAGTTGGAAAAATGAGACGAATAGTTTTTCGGTTCACTGTATACCTCCCATACAAATTGACGTTCTTAAAATGGAAAATTTCTTAAAAATCTATTAAATAATCAATCCAATGACTTAAGAATTAGCACATGAGCTTTAATTTGAACTGTTAACACTTACAAGGAAAGGTCCCCAGGTGACAGTCTCCGATTTGCATGATTTTCGGATATGTGATAGAAGACAAAAATCTAAGGTCGACGTATTTTTTTATATGTGCTCAATCGATGGTTAAGGGTGTCAAACTCGCGTTCCAAAATCAGCGAAAATTTCGTTTTTTTGCTTTAATTTCGCTATTTTCCATGGAAACATTTACAAATTTGGTACCAAACGAAAGCTCTTACGAAACCACACACGATGGCATCAATTTTACATAAGAAAATTTTGTTGTAATTTTGTTGTTGTAATTTTTAGTAAAGTTTAGTCGATATCGCAGAAGTATGTTGACACAATTATTTCATATTAATTTATGTTGGATTTAAGGCAATTTTTAAACTTACCTTTTTTTTGTTTTTTAAATGTTTTTACTGTGTATATTAAAATTTTTGTTTTATTGAAATGCATTTATTTACTTTAGAGAAAACATTTTATTACACTAAAAGTACCCAATATGGGTATCAAAAATTTTATTTTCTTATGGCCTATTCTTATGTTTAAATATTTTATCAAAAAAGTTGACATTTCATAGGGCTTCCATACAAAATGTGTGTTTTTTCTTGTAAGTCTCATCGCACCAGTAAACAATAGTTTTAATCATCCAAAGTACCAAATATGGACATTTTTACGATATGCAAAATAAATGGAATGCATTTTTTCATATTTCTTTAAAAAAAATTTTTTGATTTTTAACAGTATTGCATTTCAATAAAACAAAAATTTTAATATACACAGTAAAAACATTTAAAAAACAAAAAAAAGGTAAGTTTAAAAATTGCCTTAAATCCAACATAAATTAATATGAAATAATTGTGTCAACATTCTTCTGCGATATCGACTAAACTTTACTAAAAATTACAACAACAAAATTACAACAAAATTTTCTTATGTAAAATTGATGCCATCGTGTGTGGTTTCGTAAGAGCTTTCGTTTGGTACCAAATTTGTAAATGTTTCCATGGAAAATAGCGAAATTAAAGCAAAAAAACGAAATTTTCGCTGATTTTGGAACGCGAGTTTGACACCCTTAACCACCGATTGAGCACATATAAAAAAATACGTCGACCTTAGATTTTTGTCTTCTATCACATATCCGAAAATCATTCAAATCGGAGACTGTCACCTGGGGACCTTTCCTTGTTAGTTAAAAATTCAGCAAAATCGAATGAAACCTTTCCATACTTCATACAAAGTGTATTTAAAACTTTTTATCACTGTCTCTCTCTGATTTTTTCGAGAACATCATTTGTTTTGCCATAAGAAGTAAAACATAAGGAAGCGGTGTAGTTGAGCTAAAATTAAGTATTTTACAAACACAGTAACGTTGTCACAAGCACAAAAACATTCAAAGAGGGCCGCATTCGGTAATGTTGTAAAGGAAGGCGTAAAAAGTTGTCAAGGTGTATTTTAATTATTTAAATTTAAATTGTATTTTCACACCACCCATGAGGCATACAATACAGTGCGTTACCGACTTTTTGGGTGTTCTGTTCCCCTGTAGACCTATTTTACCCGTAAACAAACAAAATATTGGTAAATCATAACAAGAGCGCCGTAATAAGCTTTATTGAATGAATTTTGTAGGGAAAACAGCGGAGGGGAAATTTAGCAATACAAATGTCAAAACATGCCTGCGATGTCGGTATGGCAGTTTGCCAAAAATGCCACAGTACACATGCAGTGTATGTGAGGGAAACAGCGCTTACTTATATTTTACTTCTTTGGTTTTACCAGTGTAAATTCTAGTTTTGTCAGTCATATCGTTCGGACGTGTTTTAAATCTGCTCTGCAAACTTATTCGCTTTTTTATTACTTCAGTTTGTAAAACTACAACTTTGCAAAATAACAGTGACTCAGTTCTTATACGGAAAAAGAACTCAAAAACGTAAATAAAATTAAATAAAATTGTAAAAAAGTGCAAGTGTAACTATAAACATAAACAAATCAAACACAAAACATTACTGCTTGCCTCAACTGTTTTCTGCGTTTTAGTGACACAATTACAAACAAAAAGCAAAAAAATTACGCAAAAATTAAAAAATAAAATAAAGCGAAAGTGAAAAACCAAAAAAAAAACAACAAAAAAGTTTCGAACTAAATATTCTAAAAAGAGTTTATAAAAAAATTAATAAAATTGAATCCAACTGCAGCTTATCTTCCTGAGCCGTTGAGGACCGGAAAGTTCTCAAGATAAAATGCAATGGTATTTGCGGTAAATCGTTCCACACACTATGTATAAGCTTATCTAAGAGAAGCCTTACGTACCTGGACGATTACGTTAAGAACTTCATGTTTTTCTGCGATGAGTGCAAGGACCTACAGTTAAAGCATGTCCTTATGGCGATTAAATGCCTCAGCGACCCGAACAACAAAATGCGATCTGAAAATAAACAATTCTTCAAAAAAATAGCCGACCAAGTCGAAAGACTAGATGAAGTGTTTAAATCTGTAGATGATCTGAGTGGCGTCGTCGAATCAATGAATAAAAACATTGCCAAAAATTTCTTGCCAGCAAGAAGTTAAATTTCTGACTTTAAAAATGACGTGAGCAGTTTTCAAAACGATTTGAAAAGAGTTGAAGCCACAATGAGTGTCATGAATACATCAAATATCAAAAACTTTGATAAAATAAACACAACGGAGTCGGTGAGAAATATATCAGAAAATATCGTCTGCTTACGGAATGACGTCGACACCCTGATGCAATCGACCTCGAGGAAAACAACACAGTCACCCATGCTACCAGATCCCCTAATTGAAGTCTTGTACCATAAAATAAGTGAAATCAGTGACGATCTTTGTTTGTTTAGGGAGTCCCTTGCGGAGATATCGGATGCCATTAGCTCTTCTCGCAACAAATTGATCATGCCAGATGCTACGCAGCAGGATTCATCATCCCTATTCGATGAAATCAAGGAAGCGTCCATACTTTCAACCTGTGCCAACCTGTACCACTGCACCATTTTCAACACCACCAGTTGCTGCACCACGTAAAATTATTCAACAGTTTGGAGCCTCTTGGACCACTTCGAATGGAATGACCGCATTCAAAAACTGAAGACAGGAAATCAAAAGGATAACACAAGATTGTTTGTAAAAGGCTTCCCAGCAACTGCGAATGCATCTTGGGTAGAAAGTTACTTCAGAAAAAACTATAAATTAACGATTCTGGATTGCCAAAAAAGTCATCTAAAAATTCCAAGTTTAGTATTTTCAAAGTAAGTGTACCCAACGTATATGCATGGATGTTTCTTAAATCTGGCAAAGAAATCCCTAAGCACGGCAACATTCGCATAATTGAGTGGAAGGATAAGCCAAAAAGGAGTTCTAAGGCACGTTGCATTAAGCCTATAGCTAAGCATATCACTAAGCCTATCTCTAAGTATACCAATAAGTCTATTACTAAGCCTATCAATAAGCCTAATATAACACCACCTGCTAGAACCACCTCAAAAGTTAATCATGACACAAACTGGTCAAGATCACCCCTAGTCTCGAAAAAACAAGATCAAAACTGGTCATACAAAACAAACCTATTCCCAACATTTTCAAAACAATCATTAAAATCCACCCATCCTAAACGTAAAAGGGTTTCATTCAAATTAGATGAAAATTAAGCCTTTAATACCAATTCAAATAAATATCCTAACTTCGTCCTTTCCCATGCTCTTAATCCATGCCCACAGCCTGCAATAGTCATACCTGAACCTACTTATCCTACTTACACAAAAACGAACACACCTTCCACTAATATGCCTTCCTTAATTACTGGCTCTAACATATACACACCTTCCTTAATAACTGGATCTAACACTCGAACCTTCAGTAATACTACACCAGCCTTTCGCGATCCTCTTCTTCCACCTACCGCGAAGCTTACAAAAAATCTCGCTGATGTTAGTAATAAAGGCCGTTTCGTCATGTCTCGTCTAAGAGATCGTTGGTTGTACGATAATGTTCGCTTGTATCTGGCTTATTTGCATAACAAGTCAGACTTAGTTTGTATTGAAGGTACAACAAAAACAAGTGCTATGGTATCCATCCAACAAGAAGGCCTTCCGACAGACCCGGTCGAGCTGAAAAAAATGTTCATTCATTTCCATGAAAGCCTCAACATTTTACCTAATGGTGTTGAAAACGACCTCGCTGCATTTGCTTCGCATACAAGTTCAAAGTATATATGGCATTTACAAAGAGCACGTTCTAACTTCAAAAACTTCTATTGTCCCTAACTCTCTTTCTAAAACAACATCTCACTCTCCAGTCCTCCAAAACCTATTGCCTTCAATTGCTTCTTTAAATATATTCTACCACAATTGTGGTGGCATGAGAGAAAAAAACCAACAAACTATTTGTTGAAGCTAAATCTTGTCAACAATCAAAAATGAAGAAATTCTAGATAGCAACTGGGCAATATACCGTAATGACAGAGACTATGAAAGCTTAGGCCTCTCTCGAGGAGGAGGTGTTTTGATAGCTACACACAATGTCTTATCTAGTGATGTGGTTGTAACTGACTCTTGCATATACTTCGAGCACAAAGTAATAAAATTAAGCCTATGTCAAAATCGTTTTATATACATTGGTGTTATTTATATTCCCCCAAATTCAACTGAGAATTCGTATAAAGAATTATGTGATCTTATAACGTCAATAACAGCCGTTCTAAACGAAGAAGATAAAATTATAATTTTCGGTGACTTTAACCGTCCTAATATATCGTTTGTTCCCGACGATAATGACAATCATCTCCTTCCAATATATGTTTCTAATGCGGTCGACTTTGACTTATTTAGTACATTTTATAGTAATGATTGTCTGCAAGTAGCTCCAGTTCCAAACCAGAACGGTCGGTGGCTAGATTTAATTTTTACTAACTCTTATGACGAAGTCAAGGTTAGTCCAACTAGTGATGTCGAGCACAAATTTCTCTAATACTCTCCACCACTTTGCTTTTACTATAGAATTATGCGCTAATAATATAACTTTTACACAGTCCTTTAATAATTCTGTTGTTTACGATTTTCTTAACGCCGATCACAGAAAGATAAAGAATGACTTGAATTCTTTGGATTGCAACCACTTATCTGCCCTGGAATTGGACGATGCTGTCTCATATTTCTACGAGAAAGTCTTTTCTATCTTTGATACACGTGTTCCAAAAATAAAGAAAAAAAAAATAAACTATCAGAACCGTGGCTTGATTCAAATCTAAGAAACTTGAGAAATCAGAGAAATAAACTTTACAGAGTAATTAAAAACGCCGCGAATGTAAGTGATGAGGTAAAGACAAGATATGGTGAACTGTCTAAAGAATTCTCTGTCAAGTCTGAAGAAGCCTATAAACTTTATACCAATTTAATTGGGGAAAGGATTATTGAAGACCCAAAAAAATTCTTTGACTTTGATGTTAAGAGGAAATCAACGGGATACCCGAATTCCATGTTCAAAGGAAATGTTACTTCTTCTGACCCACAGGTGATTTGTAATCTCTTTGCAGATCATTTTAAAAAAGTTTTTTGTTCTCTTTCATCACAAAGTCAAATTCCATTGACCAGCACACTTAATCTACCACCATTGGTTTGTTCACTTAATATAACAAAGAGAGAGATTACCAATTCCATTAAAGAATTAGATTTCAATTAGTCTTCTGGTCCAGACCTTTTGCCACCAATTTCACTTGTTCAATACTTAGAGCAGTTAATTACGCCATTATTTATTATTTTTAATAAATCCTTGCAATCAGGTGTGTGTCCGTCTTTTTGGAAGTCTTCTCACCTTACGCCAATTTATAAGAATGGTGATAAGAGATCAGTTGAAAATTATAGGGGCATTGCAATATTATCAGCAATTCCAAAGCTTTTTGAAAAAATTATATGTTTCAAACTTACGGACGTTATTAACCCACGTTTAAATGAGCAGCAACATGGATTCCGTAAAGGACGTTCAACCGTTCTTATTAAAATGGAAAAAGGACATCAGATAGATGCAGTCTATACAGATTTTAAATGAGCAGCAACATGGGTTCAGTAAAGGACGTTCAACCGCCACAAATATGACAATCATGTCATCGGATGTTCTTATTAAAATGGAAAAAGGACATCACATAGATGCAGTCTACACAGATTTTAGTAAAGCGTTTGATCGTGTTGATCACGAAATCTTAACGAAGAAACTAGAGAGTTTTGGTATTGCAGGCTCTTTGCTGAATTGGCTCAAGTCCTATCTTTGTGAAAGATCCCAATTTGTAAAATGTCAAGGAACTCTTTCTAAGAAAATTGTTGTCTCGTCAGGTGTACCTCAGGGTAGCCACCTGGGCCCACTTCTCTTCAACATATTTATTGCAGACATATCTGAAGTTTTGCACGATGTCCCCATCTCTTATATGCAGATGACTTAAAACTGTACCATGTGGTAAGATCAGAAGTGGATTCAGTATTCTTACAGAACAAGCTTTTATCTTTTGAACATTGGTGTATTCAAAATAAGCTTTCTGTAAATGTGAATAAGTGCTTCAACGATATGAATAAGTGCTGGAACTTAACAGGGTCAATCACATTTCAGATCTTGGAGTAATCCTAGATAACAAGTTGCGCTTTAACCTTTACTATGATCATATCATATCCAGGGCAAACAAACTGCTTGGATTCATTAAAAGACGTGCAAAAGCGTTCAAGAATTTGTGGGTTACTTAAATCTTATACTGCACATTAGTGCGTCCTATTCTTGAATATTGCTGTGTTATTTAGAATCCAGCTTTTGAAGTGCATAGTGAAAGACTTGAATCAATTCAGAGACAATTTTTGCTTTTTGCCTTGAGAGATTCGTACGATCCCCGGGACTATAGAAACTTACCACCATATGAAATTAGACTGAAAATGTTGAATATAATGACGCTTTCGTCAAGAAGAATATTACTTTGTGCATGCTTTATATTTGATGTTATTAATGGAAACATCGACAGTGAATGCATTTCGAATAAAGTGTTATTTAATGAACCAATAAGGAGAACTAGATATACAAAATTGTTAAAAAAATCTCATCACAACACCATTTACGAATTTAAAAAAAAAAACAAATTGGCCATTTCAGCCCTTGAAAGGACTTTGACCGAGCTTCTTATGATCAATTGTGTTGTGTGTGTTATTAAATGTTTGCACACAATTGACCGAGAAATGGACCTACATGTTTTATGCCGACTCCGAACGGCTCATGTTCTCAAGAAGCTTTACATGGCATTATTTACTCTCTGAGGTTTGCCATTGTCTGCAGAGAGGTGGTGACCGATCAGAAAAATTTTTTTTATTGAAAAAAACTTTTCGCCGCGGCTGGGGATCGAACCCGGGCTCCAAGCATGCTAAGCCACACACTTAACCTGCCACGGTCACCACAATTTACGAATTTACGAATTTACGAATTTAACGAACCCATAAAGTGATGTTGTTGAATATTTAATAATGTCAGCGAACACTATATACTCCCCATGTCCAAATCCATGTTCAAGCGTTCCCTTTCCAAATCATTTTTCTCGCCCTAAATATTCATTTACCATCTCTGCCAAATGTCACATCTAAGTGAACCCTCTCCTAGTCCCTTTTCTATCTCCTTGTTTCAGCAGGTGTAGAATAACTGTATAAATTATAATGATAATGATAATGTTTAAAACATAAACCTAAGCATTGTTATATTACCCCTAATTGTTCTTTTCTTCTTGCCTTTTATTTTTGACATGTTCTTGTAATCATGTCGTTCAGGTGGGCGGATTACGCCCATATCGAATTGCATATCGTTGAACACAAAAACAAGGAAAGGAGAGAGAGAAAAAGATAATAAAAAAATAAAAAAAACAAAAACTATTAGATTAAGTTAATTGCCATGTTTGGCCAATAAAATAAAATAAAAAATAAAATAAAACATAAATAACATCCTGCACAAAATGCGAGTTTTCAGCTTCGCGAGTTTCAGCAACACCAGATTTTAATACCATACTTAGCCGGTTTTCAAATGAAACTGC
Source organism: Tetanocera ferruginea (assembly GCA_958299015.1). Taxonomy (NCBI): domain Eukaryota; kingdom Metazoa; phylum Arthropoda; class Insecta; order Diptera; family Sciomyzidae; genus Tetanocera; species Tetanocera ferruginea. Next base: position 59,546,847 of record OY282644.1, on the reverse strand, counting down.
CTCTTTGGAAAAGGAATACAAATAACCTTGGCATTCCTTTTAGCTTAGAGAGCATCTGCTCAATACTCATACATTTATTGAACGGAGCATAGCAGTTGGCACCCAAGCCATGTTATTGACATTTCTACAAACATTTTCTATCTGAAACTCGTGAATGTTCAATAATAGTGCATTTAAATGAAAATAATTTTAACTATTCTTTCTTTCATTGAAATAATGACAATTTGCATATTAAAACGTATGGGTACCCGGTTCCTCGGGTGCTAAACAGCCTCGGTAAAGTTGGGTATTAACACAAAGGTTAAGGAAGTAACACTCAACAAATACATTTCATGGTTGTTAATACTTTCATTTCAGATGTGAATAGCGAGATTTTATGTGATTTCTTTTCCGTCAAAAATGATGGGCTCGGTTTTAATAAAAGAAAATACATGAAATATTAAATTATTTAAGCTCAGTTAGGATAAATTTGGTACATTTAGAATTAAAATTTAGATATATTATACTAAAATCTTATAGTTTTCTACAAATGTTCGAATCAATTTCGGCTCCGAATAATCATGATTTCTGGTAGTAATAATGAATGCTTATCTAGTCGAATTGTCATTAAAAAGTAATAAAGCACCACGAAAAGTAATAAATACTAATATTGGATTTATGAAAAGATAGACTAGCCGTCTTTTTTCAAATAAATTAACTTTTTCCAAAAAGAGAGCCCAAGTAACAATTTTCCTCCTATAAAACACCTAAGAACATTCTCAACAACATATTAAAACACAACAGTTACGGATATAATCATTGTATAATAATCGTATAAGACAAAAAAGGCGCACTTTTTTTGTTTGTATTAAACCCTACATCAGTAAAATTATATTCTGTTGAACATATTCTTATCATTACTTTATAGGAGCTTTATATTATTTTTTCAGTCTTATATCAGTGTTTGCTTCTATAGAGGGCATTATAGAATATTTATATCATGAAAATATTGAAGTTTTATAGCCATGTCAAATATGTCAAAATAAATGTTCGAAAAAAAAATTTTATTCGAAAAAAAATAAGTTTTTCTTTTCTTTGTTTTCATGTGACAAATTGAAATTGAGTTTCTCTTATTTTTTCCTAACATTTTTTTTCGTTATAAGAATTTATTTATTGTGTTGGAAGCGGATTCGAGCCTGGTACCTCCGTGTTGCCAGTCCGACACATTAACTTCTCGCCCATTTTTCCATATTCAATACTTTGAAAACATTTTAATTAAAAACGACTGCGCTGCCAATTGGTAGCTTCAATATTTATATGTGACATTTTATATGTGAAATCTCAATAATGTCGTATTGAGGTGATGCTTCTTTTATTTTTTTTATAAGAAAAGGGCGACATTTTTGTTTAACTATTCACTCTTAATTAAGTATTTATAATTCATAATTTATAACAGGTAATTTTTTCATATTTAGTGAACTGTTATTTTTCAAATTTTTATTGTTTTAAACGAATAAGTAAAACATAATTTCCTGGTTCAAAAACATTTTTTATTAAACTGTAACATTAAAAAAATTATAAATAATTATTTTCGGCATGCCCGAAGTTAAAGTACCCACTCTTGGTAGTAATATTTAAGCATTACCCAACAGAATCGAGCTTATAATTTTTTAGGTCTGCTTTTTACAATTTTTAACGTTTTTCTTAAAAATAAATCCTCGTCTTACGCTTTCATATTACCAAATTATCTCTGTGGAATAAATAAACTTAGTTATTCCTTTTACCATTTTCAAGGTAGCACGCAGCCAGCTCTTGCATAGCTCCTTCATGTGTCTACGTAATTATATCTCAAAGATCTCTAGAAAGTGTCAAGATTTATTTAAAGAAGGTGGCAGAAGTAGATTGACGTCTATCATATCCACACCGTAGTGCTATCTACTTCTGCTACCTTCTTTAATATATCTTGAAAAGTGTTTTATTTTTAATACAAAAGACAAGCAACATCAGCTCAATTACGGTTGTAATCCTGTCGACCGACAGATTGAAAGTGCTAAATCTTGTCAGGAGGTGACTCTTATCAATAAATATAAAATTAAATATATGTGGGCTTATAAACACATGCAGAATTTAAAATTCCAAATGGTAGAAACTCCCTACTTTTATTATTTGTGTTTACATTACTTGTGATTGACATACATTTTTAAACTACAATTGACAATGAACTCGCTTTTTATATTAGAAATTATATGAGAATTCGAAGTTTGTCAAATAGGTCGGGTGCTAATGTTTTCATCTTGGAACATGAAGGTCCATGGTTCAAATGCCTAGAGAATTTTTTTTTTAATAAAATATTAATAATTTATATTTTTTTATATATTCTGAATGACAACCTTAGTTCGAAAAAGAGAAAATTTGTGTCATGTCGATTTGTGTATTCGTTTCGAACAGTTTTCGAACTTCGAACTGAGTGTTGCAAAGGCATAAACATTGTATAATTTTGTTATGCGATGTTTATAGGAAGAATCACTTCATAGTTATTTAATACAATGAATATAACATCATTATACAAAAAGAATGTGATTTTTCTATAAACCCTCAGTAAATAGATTCAGAGAATGTTCTTGTAATGATTTATACCAGTAAACACTCCTATAACAGCAATTCTTCCAAATTGAAGCACTATACAACGTTTATAACATTAAATCATACTATAAGTTTAAAATAAGAAGGAAAATTGTTAGTTGGGAGAATCGTAAAATATTACGCACATATCACCGGCAAAAGAAAATTTTAACTTAACTGAACATTTTATTGTATTATCTGCTGTGTAATTGAATGATTAAAAACTAGGATCTATTTTACAATGCAGAATGCAATAGAACTCATTTAAAAAAAAACAAACCAAATTTGCCATTTCAGTTCTTGAAAGGACTTTTACCAAGCTTCTTATGATCAATTGTGTTAAACTCGCAGCTAAAGTTCAAGTTCTCAAAAAGCTAAGCATGACATTGTTTACTCTCTGAAATATCCTGAGATTTGTCGTTGTCTGAAGAGAGCTGACAGCCGATCATAAAAATTTATTTCTATTGAAAAAACTTTGTGTCAGAAGGTGATTCGATTGGCTCGCACGCTACACACTTAGCACGCATACCCACGGCCGTCGTATATAGTTTTCATTTCAATAAATATTAAATACTAGTTCTATCCCGTCAAGAATGACAGGCCCGGTTTTAAAAAGGAAAAAACACAAAATATTAATTTTCTTTATGCTGAATTATAACTCAGCGATGGTCACATATTCAATTTTAAATGGTTCAAACAACCATTTTTGGTTCCAAATATTTATAAAATGCCTTTAAGTAAAAACGGAAATCATAGTAGGTACAACGAAATAAGTTTGAAAATTTTGTAAACTGAAAATTTCAAAATGAAAAAATTTAAAAAGTTTTTGAAATTTCAATAAATCACAAAACAAAAAAATGCCTAAAAATATGCTATGAAATTTTTCAAAAAAAATCAAGCGTTCCGCACTCACATTTTACGGAATTATGTTATAAGAATTGTAATTATTTTATGTCAAAAGTGCCATCTACTGTTACTGTAATAGCTATAACAAAGTAGTGTTTTATAGACAAGCATATGCATAAGTGAAAATCAAGCTTTGAATGCATTTACTAATAATTTTTTTTCTGTCGTTCATAGATGCAATATTTGTCCATATGCTTCGATATCGCTGCGGCACTTGGAGAGCCATATGCTTATTCATACCGACCAGAAACCATTTGTTTGTAATATTTGCGAGATGTCTTTTCGCCAAAAGCAGTTGCTGAAACGTCATATAAATTTGTATCATGACAAACTTTATGTGCCACCAACGCCGCGTGAGAAACGTCATACTTGTCCAGACTGTAACCGCTCATTCTCCCATAAGGGGAATCTTATGCGACATATGGAATTACACGATCCAGATTCTAATCTTAAACAAGAAAAACTCAAGTTAAAACTGGGTCGTAATACAAGAGTGAGCGCTGATGGCTCAATTGAAGTGTTGGGCAGTGGAAATGAAATGGAAACAGAAGAATATTACGATGGCGAAGGAGAGTACTACGAAGGCACTGAAGAAGAATTTGAAATTATTGAGATGGTGGAAGATGAGCTAGAGGAGCAAAAGCCAGTTGTGCAAAATTCACTGCTAAACATTCCTGCCGAAGAACCTAGTTCATCTAAGAATCTTAATGAAGTTTTGACAGATATTAAAACGGTTTCTATAAAAAAAGAACCTGATGGAAAGGAATTCGTAGCAGTAGCAGGTCCTGATGGGAAACAATACATGGTTGTAGAAGTAATTCACTGTGGTGATGAGGATGACGATTCGGAAGCAATTGTGTCGACCATGGAAGAACATTCAAGTAATTTTCATATAGATATCAATCTGTCAGTAATGTAAGAATTTTTTCTTTTAGATGAAATAATTGCCAATGCCAATAAAACCGATGTAGATAACTACTTTGGATTTGTAAGTAATTTATTTCTTAATATTACCCTAACCCTAGATAAACTTTATTTTTGGTTACATTGTTTATAAACATATGGCTCTTATACACAATGCTTTAAGACACCTAAGTTATCCTTTATCAAAGATATTAAAAGAAAGAAATAATGGTTATTTAAAAAGAATTTATTTGTTTATTACAAACATGAAAGTTATATTACTAGAGGGTGTATGAGAGACGTGTGTTTGTGAATATAGGGTTAGCTTATATTTAGTTTCAATATGTTGCTGTATTTTAGGAGGAAGCTGAAGATGAAGAATACGTTGATGATTCGGACAATAAAGAAACTATTCAGCTGTTGGAAATAATTGATGACGAATAACTCTTCGGCATTTAAACAAAAACATTATTTGTTGGTAATTTATTTAGCAATCAGCACATTTTTAATCAAACCCAATGTATATATATTTGAGTGTATACACAACTCAAACTTGTCATTTAGTTAAAATACTTATTTTTTATTGAACTAAAATCTTAAATTGTTATGATTTAAATACTAAAATTAGCAAGCAATAAAATATTGAAGTCGCATCCAAATTTTTGAATTTCATTCATGTGTTTATATGATGTTTTATTTATAAATTTTTTCTCATAAACCTTACACTACAACGTATTACATGCAACGTTGCCAGATGAAATTACCACCAAAATTCTCTTTTGCTCACACTTAATTACCAAAAACTACCACGCTCGAAAAATACCCCCAAATACCATAATACCTCAAATGACCACAAAATCCTCAAATAACCAGCTATGTCCAAATACCTCATATTACCACAAAATGCCACAAATCCCTCAAATTCTATCAAAAACAGTATAATAACATAATTACCAAGATTTTCCCACATTCAATAAAAACATTAATTTTCAAAATTATTCTGTTTATTTAGTAAAAACTAGCTTTTACCCGGCGTGCTTTGCTACGCCTTATCCAATTCCTTAGAGCTATCGTGTGTGTCTGTTTATTTGACGGTAATCTAACAGATGTTGCGAGTAACAGTATTAAATTCTGTATTTTTAAAAGAAAAAAAATACTTGACATATTCAATCACTGGATGGAAAAAAAATTTATTTCTGTTTATTATCATTGTTTTAAAAATTGAAAAGTATTAAATGAAATAAAATGTAATTGTAATGCATATGAATATACTATTTTCTTTATCTTGCCAAGTGGAGTATAAACGAACATATCAGTTAGAGTGACAACGCGAGATCAAGCTACATATAGCTTGCCATGTTCAAAACATGAATTCTCTAAGGGTCGTTTTATTCACTATTATAACTCGAGAGTTATCAATAACTTTAGAATTTTTGTATGGAAAACTTGAAAGTTATTCAAAACTTTCGAGTTTTAAAAGTGAATAAAACGGCCCTAAGTCATTGAAGTGAAGTCTCTCGAAGTCATTGAAAAGGCCAATCTTATCGGAAACTGCGAATCATCCCGATAATTGTAATTTTCAAATATGCCACTACTTCTATGGGCCGCCTTCTTTGATTCACTGGGAAATCTAGAATTTATCTTTTCCATGTAAATGTATTTAACCATGTAAATGTATTTAAGGATTTGTTTATAAATTCTCTTGTAATTTTTATATGTTGAAAATGTAGCATCAAAGCAGTTACCGTACCTGACTGTCAATTACTTAGTACTATTAGCAAACCCGTTGCACACTTCGTAGTGGAAAATAGAAAAATAAGAAATCAATTTCAAATTCATTTAAATCAGTGAGTATAAGAGTTTTTAGTGTAGTGCTCTGCGGTACACAATATTTTTGGTTTTTCCATTTTCGGTGTAAATATACAAAACCGATGGTTTGCAAACACGCGAACAGGCTACATATAACTGTCCATGTGAGAAAACTGGATACTCTAAATTTACTCCGCAAAAAGCTAACGATTGGCCTTGTGCTTTGTTAATAGTAACCGCAAACGCAAGACGAATAGGAAACTGAAGTCGTTTAAATTTGAATGACATATCAGATGGAATGAGTGGAATGCGTGGAATGAATACATCTTCGCCTTTGAATTTGCCCGTTAAAATAGCTGCTTCAACAACATAAGCCATCAATCTTTTAACAGCAAGTCTTGTACCATTACACAAACGGGGTTGATTAATATTGCGAAGCATAATGATAGTTACTCCAACTTTCAATTGGAGATTATGCGCAGGCAATCCTGGTAAATCCAACGAATTCAAAAATTCTGTTGGATAATTCACAATATCTTTTTCATTGGTAACAGTATCCACAGACTTGTACGAAACTATGTCACCAGGAATCTTGGATTGTATGGCCGTGTTTAGTTCACTAACATCTTTGTTCTTAGCTGCTAAAATTGCTCTTTCACTCAACCATGCATGGCATTTATACTGTTGTGCTATGTTCGGAAAAACACTCTCAATCAATTCCTCCTTCGACTGTACAAAACGGTAAAAATCATTTGGCAATGTTATCAACCCAGCTTCATCAACGGGCATCGCACCATTCCCAATTGTCAATAATTGCTTGGAGAACTTATCAGCAGATGGATCATTCTGCAACTGAACACGAACGTTGATTGTCAATTTCAATGTTTTAACAAATCTCCATAAATAGGAAGACTTTAAGCAAGAGTTAATTTCGTCGGCTGCTGTCGATCTAGGAATGACGGGCAATGTTTGTCTGAAATCGCCTGACAATAAAATCAATGCACCACCAAATAAGTTTGAATTATCCCGTACATCTTTCATTGTTCTTTCAAAAGCTTCAACGGACTTCTTATTCGCCATAGTGCATTCATCCCAAATAATCATACAGCAACGTTTCAGTAATTTTTCCGTTCCAGATGTTTTTGAAATGGGGCATGTTAGTGTTTCATTACCTTGGTAGTTTAGCGGTAATTTCAATGCAGAATGTGCTGTCCGACCACCATCTAACAAAGTGGCAGCAATGCCAGAAGACGCCAATGCCAAAGCAATTCTATTTTGGGAACGTATCGTTGCCAACAGTAATGAAATTAAAAACGTTTTTCCGGTGCCTCCAGGTGCATCCAGAAAATAAAAACCACCGGCATCACTGTTGGCAGCTTGCATAAAAGTATCGTATGCTGTTTTTTGCTCAAATTTAATTTCGAAAGAGTTGCTTGAACGAAAGCTTTCAATTCGTGGTGGTCATATTGTTGTTCACGTTGCAGCTCTAGCTGGAAAATGTCATGCATTGCCCGATAAGGTGATGGCATTCCCAACTGTGGTAATGCGTTATTAGCAATCGACAAACATAAGTCCTCAATGGAAATCAATGCTTCATTGTAAATTTCGGGCGTGAAATTCATTGCAGGATTTACTTGACGCACTCGAAACAGAATATCTTGCGATAGCCAGTCTTAAAATTTTGTCCACAATTCAAATGGATTCGATGGGAAACAGGTAGACAAAATAATCGCAAATAGAGTTCTAATCTGATGAGGATGAGCGACAACTGCTGCATCTGCAAGTGTTTGTTCCCAATGAACATTTGTTACCAGCGACGATGTAAGTTGTAATAGAGATTTGAATTAAAATTATAACGTGACACATTCTTTCTATCGGCATGCCTTTCTTTATCTTCCTCCCATGGAATAGGTTGTTTGAAGCTGTTTAGAGACCTTAAACTCTCGAACGGATTGACCGATCTTAAAATTTCTTTTACTGTACTGTTCTACGCTTCCTAACGAAGGTTGTTTTCTTAGGAAGTTTTTTCAAATTCCATTTAGTTTAAAAGTTAATTGAAAATAATATTTCCGTGAGTTTTGTTGTTGTTATTCGCTGAAATAGTTTTCTTCTAACATGCTTGTGTATGTTTGTATCAGTCAATGAAAAAACCGAACGACATGAAACGACAGCAAAAATCTTACGGCGAATGTTTTTCGCTGCAACAGCTATTTATCAATAAATAGTAAAATAGTAAAAAATAAGAGTACGAATTTTATTTATGAAAGAAAATAGTTTGAAAATAAAACACAAAACATGAAATCTGTTTATATTTGCATATGTAGGTGAACCCTGTTAAATAAAATAAATTTGCAGTTTTAATTCTTATTTTAGGCTTATTTTCTTTCATAAACAACATTTGTTGTTGTTTGACAGACATTTGTAATTCCATAAATTGCAGCTCACCGCTGCTAATAATTTGCTGCTAAGGAATCTTGCACATGTTAATCAAGTTTTGTTCTTTACTGTTACAACTACAAAACATTAAACAATTTGAAGTGGGCAAGGAACAATGAGCGCGTAATTGTCGCAGAGTATTTGAAAAGAAATTTACTATTATTTTGTTTTCATCAGCAATCCATTAAATATATTCAATAATAAATTTCTTAAATGATTCTTAAACTTATTTAATAGCAGATTTATTTCGTTTGCAATCAAACGCAGGCATACACGTTAAATCTTCCCTTTTACCCGCTGCTTTTTTGAAGATCTTAAAAATGCGAAAAAAGCAAGTGTCATACCAGGTTTAGCATAGGAGAAAATAATAGAAAATTTTTCGTTTTTCAACGAAACGAAATTTATTTGATAAATTTTTAACGTTATTTAAAAAACGAAATAATTTTGATAATTTATTTTTCTGCCTCAACGAAACAGAAAAAATTCTGTTGATTTCGTTATGCATGTCTGATCGAAAGATAAACGCATTTTTTTTATCACGGAAAATTTGTCTGTTGCGTATTTTCTGAAGAAATTTTACACACAACTTCAAAAATCAACAAACGTTCGTTTCAACCGTTCATTTAAAATTAAGGTTTAAATAGAATGAACGTTCAGAAAAAATTACTAGCAGCGTCAGTGATTTTTTTTTTTGTTGTGCGTGCGTCATCGGTTCGGTTTGCGTTGTTGCTGTGCTACATGTTTTCGTTTTTGCGTTATCGTGGAGAAATGAAAACAATAAGAAATAAGAAAGAAAAGTAAAAGTAAAAGTAATCTGCAAGAAAAATTCAGATAATTAAGTGAACAGCCGGTCGTGAACAAAGTTCCTGAATTTTTAATTCAAACGCTAATTATACCCCCACGCGTACTGCGTAAGGGGTATATTAATTTTGTCACGACGTGTGTAACACCCAAAAGGAGGTGTGGTAGGTATAGAAAAGTATATATATTCTTGCTCAGCATCAACACCTGAGTTGATTTAGCCATGTCCGTCTGTCTGTCCGTCTGTCCGTCTGTCCGTCTGTCGACACGATTACAGCCGTAATTTTGAAGCTATCATAATGAAATTCTATATTTAAGCTTTTTTTAAAAAAACTAAGGTCAAGTTCGAGAATGGGCTAAATCGGATGAAAACCACGCCTACCTCCCATACAACCCCAAAATTGAAAACTCTACAAAGAAACTAATATTAAAGCTACAATACTGAAATTTGGTATATGTGTATTCTATATCAAAACTGAGAAGTTTTAGAAAAATGGGCGTCATCCACCCACTAACACGCCCACCTCCCATACAACCCCAAAATTGAAAAATCTATAAAGAGGCTAATATTAAAGTTACAAAACTGAAACTCGGTATTTGTGTATTTAATGCCAAAACTGAGGTGTGTTATAAAAATGGGCGTCATCCACCCACTAACACGCCCACCTCCCATACAACCCCAAAATTGAAAAATCTATAAAGAGGCTAATATTAAAGTTACAAGATAGAAACTCGGTATTTGTGTATTCTATGTCGAAACTGAGGTATGTTAGAAAAATGGGCGTCATAAACACGCCCACCTCCCATACAACCCCAAAATTTAAAACTTTATAAAAAGGCTTATATTTAAGCTGCAGGAAAACAATTTGATATGTATGTATTTTAGACACATAAAAATAATAAAATCTCTCAGAATCTCATACAAAAAGCTCTACAATTTAAGATTCTTCTACCCTTAAGAATCGGCCGTGGGGGTATTTTAACTTCGGCCAAGTCGAAGATATACCTTACTAGTTTTTGAATGAAATGTAATTCATTGAATTTTTAATTCACTAATTTTGAGTAAGTGATTTAAAACGAACGTTCGCTGTTTTTTTTTTTATTGTGTGAAAAAACCGAAATAATCCAATTGGATTTTTATTGCCTTTAATTGTTTTTACACAACATCTTTGGATTTGAGTGTTCACTTAAATATTTCTTTTAAGCATATTTCTAAAGGTTTCGGTGTTCAAAAGTAAATAAATTAAATAATTTTTTTTTCGATTTAGTAAGAAAAAAATTATAGAAGTGTTAGTCTGTCAACTTATGTGAAAACGAGAAATTATGAAATTGTTAAATATTATTATTTTCGTTTTGAATTATCATATTCATTGCACCAAAAAAATATATGGCAAATTCCTATGGTAGGTTCCTTTTCTACTTATAAGAATATCAGTTATTTGTTTTTTTATCGCCATAATTTTGTAAAATATTATGGAGATACCAATTTTTTTATAAAAGCAACAATCTTAAAAATTAAGTCATTTCTGATAAATCATATCTCCATCTTATGTTACCTTATTTTTGTAAATGAACATTCCTATCATTAGAAAACTATAGAAAAGCGATTTCAAAAAATTAATTATTTTTGGAATTTTTATGCTAGAGTTGCCAACTTTCTGAAAAACTTTAATTTGGTTTTATCTCAAAAAGTGAATTTTAGTTTTTGTTTTGTTATTTTAAACTGTTTGCCGTTTTAGAGGTTTATATATAGTAATGTTTGTTTTATATATATTAATGACCTCACACGTGACTTTGGAACATAAAAATGGAAGAAAACTAGAATAAATTAAAAAATTTTAATTTTTTCGTTTAAGATAATCGAAAGATATAATATGTCTTTTTTTACAGATTTAAGAAAAAATTTTTTAAAGCGAGCGACCCAACTAATTTGTATCTTCAACGTACCTATTTATGTGGCCAGCTTAGGTACTTGCTAAGCGATTGCTACGACCTAGTATATATAGATATAAAATAATTGTTCATATTGAACAATCGCCTTAACTTCCAAAAATGTACAATCGCCCAAAACAAAAATTTAGATAATCGTACACTGTGAACGAACGCTAAAAAATGTTGGCAAAACTTTTGGGCAATCGTTCATGACTGAAAACACAAAAGTTACAACGGTTTTTCCACAGCAATTTCAGATACTTCCAATTGGACGACAATTGCAAAATATGAAAAACCCAAAATATGAAAAAAATAAGCAAATGTATCCTAGACAAATACAAACACAACGACAACTCATAAGAACAACGACATCCAATAAGAGTAACCACAACAGCAACATACTTTGGTCTTTTTATAAGCATTTTCAATATATGCACTTGATCTATGATTATTCTTTCTCTTTACGTCCGAGTCGAAGTGTTTTTTGTGTTAAAATTGATAATTGCGATTTTTTTTTTTGCCTTTATTTGTGCGCGTATTTAGCGTTTCTTTTTATCGTCTTCCAAGCGATTTTTTTGATTTTGAAGAAGTGGTGTGCAAACCTTAAAATTGTGCACACAGCATGGGTTTGTTCGGAAATGCAAAAGAAATGCGCAACCTGCTTTTGCAGGCTGTGCAGAAATCATGACGTTTGACATAAATGATAGAATGCTGCAATTATGTAGATTGCATTTTAGAACACGTGCGCCAGCGGCAAATTCAGATTCAATGTCCAGCCGGGTCCTTAGGAGGAGCTTGGTCTCAGTAAATGATATACTTTCTCTGAAAATACAAAAAGTTAAAAAATTAATATATAATAGTCTTTAATTACAATTTTTTAACTTACATTTCTTCTTCCATGTTGTTTATCCGAGTGTTCGTAGCATAAAATAAAATGTTGCAATAAATGCGCAATTGCTGATGTAAAATTGACTTTGCAGAACACACGACGTTTGCAGTGCTACCAAATTTGCATATCAGAACGTTATGTTTCTACTGCAAAAGCAGGCTGCGCATTTATTTTACATTTCCGAACAAACCCCATACATAAATACAAAATCAAGAGTTTGTAGCCGGCATTTTGATACTTCTTGCGTAGGGAAATTTCGTCTGAAAAGGGTGCAATTCCAACAGAAAATCTTGGTAAGTAACATGAAGTTCTATAGTATTGCACTAAATTTTGTTTGCTATATTTTCACGATTATTGCTTATCATATTGGTATTAGATCAAAATTTATCTTAAATATATTTGTTACAATGTACAGATGCAAACCGTTTTGAAAAATATTGAGTTAAAGGGGATTACACTCATTTTAAAAACCAACCAAATTTATGGTAAACATGTTTTTTGAAGTCTTGTTTTCTAAAAAGTTGTTTTGTTTTTAATATGCAGTTTGGTTTGAAGAAAATCTTTCGAGATGATTCAATTGGAATTTTTGTCTATATTCAAAATTTCAAATAATTAATTTCATCCAATGAAATATGAAGAAATATTAAAATATAATACAAAACTTAATATAATATAAATATAAATAATTTTATTTTATGTAATATATACCCCTATCACCGTCCGCGAATCGAATAAAAAACATCAAATTCGCCAAACGAAATTGAAATTTTGAAATTGTTCGCGAATTTCAAAAATTCGATTCGACTCATAAGTCAAAAACAGACGAATAAAAATACTTGGTGAGCAGCTGGCAAATCATAACAATATATAAAACTTTTGCTTAAAAAACTTACAAAATAAAGAAAAAGGCAAGTAACGTGCAATATTTTTATATTTTTACCGTTTCTTTCTGGCGTTAAGCAAATTTTAAATCAATTTTAGCATGAAAAAAACCAACAGTCGGCTGTTCCCTAAAATTATGCAGGTTATGGAGCAAAATTTTAACGTTGCGTCTGGACTAAGAAGATTTGGATCCACAAAAGTCAGCCACAAAGACGTCACGGAACAGTTTTGCGGTGGAGTTCAATCACTGAAACTGCCGCTACGTGAAGGAAAAGAATAGCAAAGGGCGGTGGGCCCTTTCACTCTTAGAACTGACTGTTGATGCCTTACTAAACTTGAGGCATGCTGCAGCCCCCATCGGACAATAATTTGGCAAGAACCAAATTGCGACAGTTCCGGCTTCCACAGATATAAACTCCTTTGAAATCAACTAAGAAGCGGCTGATGAAGAAGAGGATGAGGTAGCTGTTGATGAATATTCTCTTTCTGTGAGAAAACCTTCGCCGTAATCTGCACAAAGTTCGTGTTTTCTCAAGTTATCCAAAGATAAGCTCCGTGCTGCTTAATATTTTGTTTGTTTTTAACCGACTTCAAAAAGGAGGAGGTTCTCAAGTTGGTTGGTTTCTCTGTTTTTTTTTTTTTTTTTTTTTTTTTTTTTTTTTTTTTGTGTGAATGTATGTACATCGATTACTCCTAAAGTACTTGCCCGATTGCAGTAATTTTTTGTCAACATATAGATATTATCAACGCGGAGGTGCCCGTCTATGAAAGGGGGCGGTATTCGGAAAAGGGGCGTGTCTCTATAAGAAAAACACCATATCTTAGTACATATTGACACTACGGGTATGCAAAGGTGTGCAAAGGTAGGCACAATTATTGAAAATTACTATTAAAAAAGTGGGCGTAATTCGACAAAGGGGTGTGGCAATATAAGAGAATTACTGTGTCTCGAATAATATTGACACTAGGGTATAAAAATTTATTACAGTGGTAGGAAAAATTACTACAAATTTTTGTAAAAAAAAAAATAGGCGTTATTCGAGAAGGGGAGTGGCAATATTATAAAAAACACTGTATCTCAATTACTATTGACACTACGATACTAAAATTAAGTACAAAGGTAGGTACAAATATAACAAATAACTGTCAGTAATGTGGGCGGTATTCGATAAAGGGGCGTGTCACTGTAAGAAAAACACTGTATCTCTGTAAATATTGACACTAGAGTACTAGAGTCAATAAAATTCACAGCAAAAATTAAAGGGTAGGTACAATTATAAAAAATAACGGTCAGTTAAGTGGGCGTTAGTCGTCAAAGAGGTGTGGCAATATTAGAAAAACTCTGTATCTCGAATAATATTGACACTAGAGTAATAAAGTTAACTACAGGGGTAGGCCAGTTAACAAATAATTTCAATAAAGTGGGCGTTGTTTGATAAAGGGGTGTGGCAATACATAAAAAACATTGTATCTCGAATAATATTGACACTAGAGTACTGATATTTAGTACAGAGGTAGGCACACTTATAACAAGTTATTGTGAATAAAGTGGGCGTCATTCGACAAAGGGGTGTGGCAGTATTAGACAATTATTACAAAATACTACCGAAGAATTGGGCGTTATTCGACTAAGGGGTGTGGCAGTGTGTAAAAAAACTGTATAAAATTGACTTAAGGGTGATAAAATTCATTGTTAGAATGGTTAGAACTATTGAAAACACTATGACAAAGAGTGTGATATTGTAGACAAAGAGGCGTGTCACTACACACTATATTTCAGTCAATATTGACATTGGGGTACTGATAAAAATACAAGAGTAGGTACTGATAAAGATACTGACAAAGAACAGAATAAGAAACGACAGAAAAGCATTTTCCATATTATGAGCATAAATAATTGGTGTTTAATTAATTTAAACACTTTTTTAATATAAATCATTTTCTCTAAAAAGAAAGAAATAAAAACTTTTTAACAAAAAAAAAACCTACTTCAAAATCACTACAAAGTAAAAAATAATTTTAAATTACTTTTACTTTTTATTTCTTGGTTAAACTTGGTAATTTATTTATATTCATTATTATATTGGAAATCTTATGATACCAATTATTCTGAATTTTTTTTATTTATATCATAAATATATTAATTTTTTATGATAATAAAAGCTTCGAAGTCGGCGCTAATATAATCATATTTTTTGTGCAGCTGCAACACACATATAGCATTGTAATTAGATTTAAGAATATTTAAGATAACAAATTAATACAGCGTCACCTAAGCAGGATATTCACAAATAAAAAAGTCTTAAATAGAGTAGGGATGGCAAAAATATCATGATTTTATGTCAATGGTTAGCGCTGACTAGAAGCTTTTATTGTCATAAAAAATTAATATATATATGATATACATAAATAAAAAAATTCAGAATAATTGGTATCATAAGATTTCCAATATAATAATGAATATAAATAAATTACCAAGTTTGACCAAGAAATAAATAGTAAAAGTAATTTAAAATTATTTTTTACTTTGTAGTGATTTTGAAGTAGGTTTTTTTTTTTGTTAAAAAGGTTTTATTTATATTAAAGAATAAAATACAAAATTTGAACTGAACTATATTTTTTTTGACGTTTGTTTATATATTTTAACAGGTTTTGCTTTGGCAGCACTGAATTTACGGCGAATAAGTGTATTCGCTAACGACGATACTTCAAGAATAATAGT
This sequence comes from Tetanocera ferruginea, assembly GCA_958299015.1. Classification (NCBI taxonomy): domain Eukaryota; kingdom Metazoa; phylum Arthropoda; class Insecta; order Diptera; family Sciomyzidae; genus Tetanocera; species Tetanocera ferruginea. The sequence goes on along the minus strand of OY282644.1, from coordinate 59,530,966 downwards.
TCGCCAGCTGAGTCGATTCGACTGCAACATTCGACTCGCGGACGGTGATAGGGGGAATAAATAACAAAAACAACTTCCATTAATAATTTCATTCGTCACTTTTCGTTCCAGGGTTCATCAAAAATAAAAAGGCAAATAAATTTTCCAACCAACTCTCAGACCAATGCACTATGGGAAATGTTACCCTATTTTGTGGTCAAAATTCGAAAAGTTGAAGTATCAGCTTAAAACTTGGCCCATTACTTAAGTTAGAAGTATTAAGCTTGCCTAACAAAAATACACTTGCCACGCCCACTTTTTTATACGTAGAAGGTATAGAGTTGAATTATCAGCTTGAATTTGATTCAGCACTTGGGCCTGAATTAGTAAGATTCCAATACAAAAATTCACTTGACCCGCCCACTATTTCTACAGATAGGCGGTAAAAAGTTCAATAAATGTTGTAATTTTTAGGTTACAAAAATTATTTTATTTTCAATATCGCACAAAATCGCAATATGAGATGTTGTGGCAATAACACATAAATGATTGCTCTATCGATGTATGATGAGATTTTCTACTAAAGTTTTCTTTTAAAGTTACACAGTTTCTCGTAAAAGTCACTTGTAATAAATTCACTTTCTATCAAAAACATTCAATGTAATAGAAATTATTAATTGATTTATTATTTAACAAACCATCTCTAGTTTTTTCCATTTTTTAGTTATCTTAAGTTGCTGTTAGATTTTGAGGTACATCCATTTGAACACGATATAAAAAACTGCATAAAAAAAAAATAAAATTTTTATCTTATTTCGAAACAACATGTTTGGGATGTACCTAGTAGTGGTAAGCTATCGTTCAACAATCATATCGATTACATTTGTAAAAAAGTATCTTCAATGCTTGGATTTATAAAACGCTGGGCCAAAGAATTCAATAGCATGATTACAACTACAACTTTGTATTATGCAATAGTGCGCCCTCACTCCCCAAGTTATAGTGTGCATGTTGAACGTATAGAGAGAATCCAAAAACGTTTTGTTCGGTTTGCTCTTAGGGGCTTAGGTGGGATTGATTTTTTGAACCTTCCTCCTTACGAGGATCGTTTAAAACTTTTAAAAATGCAATCTTTAAGTGAACGAAGGAAGTCTGCGGATATCGTCTATTTACACCAACTCATAACCGGTGTATTCGATTGTCCGGAATTACTTTCTCTTATAAACTTTAACTCTAACCGTAGAAGTAGTAGAAATGCTAACAACTTAATTTATATACCATTTAGTAGAACAAATTCCCTTGAACCGCATGAGTACCTCTGTTAACAACTGTACATTTTTTGATGTTAGTTTGTCAAAAGGTCAACTCAAAAGTAGATTGAAAGCTATTGTGTAATTAGATCTGTGTTTGTGTATGCATGGTTAGTTGTTATGTCCTGTGTTGTCCCTGAGCCCAATCCATTCTGTGGTGGGTAAATTTTTCTCACATTAATTTGTTTGGAGTCACTGGAATTCATGACATTGAAATATCTCAATGAGAACTGGATTGTGGCTTCAAATATATTAATGCTGAGAATGTGCGAAAAAGCTGTAGTAGCTGAACTCTATTGTTATTGCAAAAAAACAAGTTGAAAAATTGACTTTTGGTTACAAAACTGAAACTCGGTATTTGTGTGTTCTATGTCAAAACTTAAGTGTGTTAGAAAAATGGGCGTTATCCACCCACTTACACGCCCACCTCCCATACAACCCCAAAATTGAAAACTCTATAAAGAGACTAATATTAAAGTTACAAAACTGAAACTCGGTATTTGTGTGTTCTATGTCAAAACTTAGGTGTGTTAGAAAAATGGGCGTCATCCACCCACTAACACGCCCACCTCCTATACAACCCCAAAATTTAATATTTTATAAAAAGGCTTATTTTATATTTATGCTTCAGAAAAACAATTTGATATGTTTGTAGTTTAGACACATAAAAATAACAAAATTTTCTAAAATCTCATACAAAAAGCTCTCTAATTTAAGATTATTTAACCATTAAGAATCAGTCGTGGGGGTATTTTAACTTCGGCCAAGTCGAAGATATACCTTACTAGTTTAACAAGAGTTATGCAAGCAAGCTTGGTGCGGTATTTGGTAAGACGATGTCAAGGCCTAATCCTTAATGCAAAGACGATGTGTTTTAGTTTTAAAGTAAAATGTTTTTCCTACAAAATATTATACCTTAAGCATCACTTTTATTAAGTTTTCACATATGTTACTGCTTGTTTTTACCTAAATATAATTTATTTTGCAAGCGTTTCTAATTAGTTGTCACAGATATATTTAAGGCTTTAGAATAAAAGTTTCTTTTAAACCAACTGTACCATTAAAAACTTTTCAACTAGTTTTTTGTTTTTAAGATATATTCGTGTAGTTCCAGAAATGAGCAAGCCAATATGGATAATTGAAAAGTTGAAGAAGAAATCGGAAGATGTCTTATAATAAAATAATCTTTTCTTATTAGTTGTCAACGGCTTATATACATAAGTTCAATAAAAATAAATTTAGAAAGGCTTATTTTATGATTAGCTGACCCGGCAAACGTTGTTTTGCCTTCAATTTTTATTTTCACTGAAAGTGTGGTTCCGTTGCAAAGTCGTGGCGGATTGATATTTAGAAGAATAATGGTAGGTGTACTGAACCGACATATCAAATATTATACAGCTGAAATAAAGTATTTTTTTATTTTTGATAGCTGACCCGACAGACGTTGTCCTGTCCTTATTAAAAACAAATTTGTGTTTGTTTTTGTGAATTTGTGAAAAGCTGTTGCAAATGTGTAAAAATAGCTAAAAAGGGGGAAAATACTTTTTTTTAATGATCATTTTTATTCATATAGGTTTGGGGTATGTGTGATTTACATTTGATTTGAAAATAAGTACTTATACACTTATATTAAACTTATATTTTTTGTCTCGTCCGTTTCATTGTATGACTAATTGCTCAAAATATAAGCTTGCCGCTTTGCATGAATACCAGTATTATGTATTATAAAACACTGCTTAATGTAATAATGAATATAATAATATTTTGGTTTTTAATAAACAATTTGTTTCATTTAATTTAAAATAAACTATGGATGCTTTAACAAAATTAACAATTATATTTAGTATAAATTTCGTAGTAAGAGTAGTAGTTTTCGATCTTAGGTAACAAAAATACTTTTTCCTGAAAATACTACCTTAATGTAAATTTGTAGTCCAAAAATAGTCTTAAACTTAAACTTTTTCGGATTAAAAACAAATTAAACTAAAGTATGGAATAAAAAATAGTACTATTTGGATTAAAAATGCCTTTAAACCAAAGTTTGGATTAAAAACTAGTCCAACATTTTTAACCGTGTGGTTGAAGGAAAAAGTCAAAAAAATACAACCAGCATGGCACGACAAAAAAAAATGCGTTAACATTCCCAAGCGTGTTCAATTATATTAATTTAGGAGGTTCAAAACAGGTTCAGGTCCATTCAGATGTATTTATTGTTTATATCCATATTCAGTTGCAAAAGATGTGTCAGATGTCAGCATGATCAGAATCACTGTCGGTACTGCAGAAAATCTATAATTTAAATTTGAATTGAGTAGATGGATTCTTCAAAGATATAACATCTGAAACGGAATTAAAGTCTCCGCAAACGCTTCTTAGTGGTTCATTTTGCAAGTAATTTGTTCTACAAAAGTTCATAAAAAGTAGCTCAAAAGATCTTCTAGGACGAAGAATATTAAATAAATAGGAATATTAAAGTAAATTTTACTTAATAAATATGAACTGTCTACATATCCATGTAAAAGCTTAACTATCCAACTTACTTTAAGCATAACTCTCCTATTTTTTAATGTAGGAAGATTAAGTAGTTGTAACCGATATTCATAAAATGGTAGATTAAAGTTAGTATTACAATAAAGATTATTTAGGCAGAACAAAAGAAATTTTTTCTGAACGGATTCAATGTCATCGATGTAGCAACCGTATCGTGGGCACCATACAATTGAAGCATATTCTAAGGTAGGCCGAACTAGAGAAGTAAATAAAGTTTTCTAATAATCATTAAACTCAATGATCAATCATTTATCATTAAAGGATCATTAAACTCTTTTGCCCAACGTTTAATAAATCCTAGGGTACTATTTGCTCTATTTACTATTTTATTTATATGAATATGAAATCGTAGTTTAGGATCCATGGTAACTCCAAGATCATGAAAACTATCTAAGGATTCTAATGTGGATTCTAATTCTCATGTGCTTACATTTTTTCATATTAATGTTCATGAGATTTATTCTACACCAGCTATAGAGATTGTTGATGTCAATTTGCAAGAATAAACCATAGAATTCATTCTTAAAAGAAAGGAATAGTTTGACATCGTCAGCATACATCAAGATGTTAGAATGCTTTATGACCGATGGCAAATCAGTCATAAGGTGACTTCCAAGGTGACTTCCTTGGGGTACCCCAGAGATAAATCCGTGTAGATAACAGCAGTCTGTAAACCTTTTCCAAAATTTTCTATTGTTTTAGATGTGAATTCAAGGAGGTAAGTGACCGTAGATTTTCCCGAGAGGAATCCATGTTGACATGGGGACATCAACGACTTAACACTATGTGATAAATGTGAAGAAATAATTGCCCCAACAAGTTTGGGCAAAGCACTTAATTTCGCAATTCCGCGATAGTTATTAATTAAAGATCTATTACCAGATTTATGCAATGGGATAATGAATGAGGACTTCCAGACGATTGGAAAATAGTAAGACTTTAAAGAATAGGTAAAAAGCCATTGGAGTCACTAATTCTTCACAGCAATATTGTCGGACAGACGGAATGTTGTCGGGACCACTTTTATACGAAGTTATAATATACTTACAAAGAGAAAAAGGAGTACGTTCAACCCTTACACTACTTTTACTACTTCCACTACGTTCAACCCTTACACAAAGAGAGTACGTTCAAACCTTACACTACTTTGATTATTATACTATGGCTACGAGTAGCAACGAACAACTACGAAGCTAATGAAAAAAAAAAAGAATCGCACATTGATATGAAGCCGAATGCAAACGAGCTCCACAGGACAGAATTATTTTACTGATTGATTTGCGAAAAGAACTTGATTTTTCAACAGAAATTTGCTCTATATTTTTCTCAAAATTTTAAAAACTAAAAAAACGAAACAGTTCCAACAAGTAACTGGAAAGTTACCTGAAATAGTATCGTAGTTTGTCTGTATTATGACAATAAAGTGTTATTTAAGACGGTCTTCTCATTCAAAACCCGTTTTTTGGACCCTTTTTAAAAAAATTCTTATTTGAAAACGCAAAGAAAAATTGAAAACTTTTTTTATTTATTGTATTACAAAAGTTTCAAAGTAAATAAAAAAATTTTTTTTGCCTCGGTACGTGGGCTGTTCAAAAAGTAATGAGACTTCAAAGTTGGTGGTGAAAAAAAAAGGTGTCGTCACGGCGGCCACGATTCCGGGTCTCCGGAGCGTCTGAAATGAAAAAAAGGGGGTTATAATCAGTATAGATGTAATTCTCGGGTGAACCTCAAGCTTAATTTTGTGATTTTTTTGACAAAATGGCGGCCATTAAAAAAAAAATTCAATTTCGGGCTTTTTTTTTGTAGTTTAGTGTAAAAAAAAAAATATTAAAAAATTTTTTAAAATTATGGTCGAGGTTCACCCGAGAATGGTGACAATTCTGCGTCGATTCCACTTCGTTTCATGAAAATCGGTTCAGTTGAACTGGAGATATCATGGCCACCAGTTCGAAAAACGTGGTTTCGAGATAAACGCGTTTAAAGTTTATAAATAGCTCATTTTGACGAAGACCTTGCTTCACAAAAAAAGCTGTATCTTCTAAAGTATTTCGAATTTCTAAAAATCCTTTTAGGGGCATATTCACAACTACCCAAGCTATAAATAAATGCAAAAAAAAAAGTCGAAAAAAAAGTTGCTCAATGAGAAGACCCCCTTAATGCAGAGTCATAACTGTTATAAGAAATATCTTTAAAAATTGGACCATAACAGTTATATTGTAAGCAAAATATTTATCAATAATAACTATTATTTTCAAAAAAATAATTTTTCTCTGACATAAGTTTTTGAATGAATAAAATATTTGTTCGTTGCTGATAACGTTTATTTTAAATTTTTATTTTTTTACGTTGCCTCATAACTGTTATAGACGAAAAAAAATTTTTTACGTTGCTCATAATTTGTATAAAATAAAAAAATCTTTGTTACTTTTTTACGGCAATATGTGTAAGATTATCAATTGTAAGTTTTTTTCTTGCGCTCAGTAAGAGAATAAGGAGTTTTCACAAACTTTCATAAAAAATGCAGTAGAAGTGATTTTTTGGAAAAAAAATTAGTTACATATGTAAGTATGAGAACGCATAGAAGAAATTGATATTTCATTCAAAAAATCATTCATTGTAGTAATTTCACATGTCATATCAGCGAGTATCCGCGGATTTCACAATTTTGTATAGACGTATTTAAATTGTTTGTCAGAGAAAGAGAAGTACCTACAAGTTCACTTGGGCTAGACTTCTGAATGGAATAAAACTTTTGGTTAGGCGAACAGTAGTATAATTGCAGTTGCTGTACTTTAGAACCAACTACTCATTTTAAGAAAAAATAAAAATACAGTAAAAAAACAAACAACTGAAAACGTTGCAAATGAAAGCTTTTTATTGGACAGTGACGATAAGTGCGGTGCCATGCCTCCTTTCCAAAGATTGCTCAAATTTATTAGTCAAAGGGCACGACGCAATAGTTAGTTCTAGGTCAGTTATAGGTCGAAAGTTGTGCTTACCGAAAATTTGTGTTCTTAAAAATGCAGCACACAAAAAAGGGTGAAAACAAACTTTACGACCAATTCTCATACCTACCAAATATATAAAAAAATTTCGACTACAAACACCGTGACCGTGACGATTACACACACCTTGACACGACATTTTTATATATAAGAAATAACGTAAAAATTTATTTGTCTACAATAACTCTTACCTGGCAACGTAAAAAATTTTTTAAAAATAAAAGTTATGAGCAACGTAAACATTTTTTCTCGTTTATAACTGTTATGAGGCAACGTAAAAAATATAAATTGAAAATAACTGTTATGAAGTAACGTATAAAATAGTTTTCAATATATCGACAACTTTTTCGACCTAAAAAAAATAAATAACTGTTATTTTGGATCTCTGATGTAATGTTATTTTATTTAGGTGTACAATTTATTTAATAATTTCATTTATGAATAAAACACTGTTTCCGCAAAAAGAAAATGAAATTTGTATTATAGATTATAATATAATCAGCAGCGTATCAAGGGGGGCGGGAGGTCGGTGGGGGCAGTCCGCCCCGGGTACACGCTAAAATGGGGTGCAAAATTTGACAAAAGAACTTTTCACCACACAATTTTTGATTTTTTTTAATAATAAGAACACTTTAATGACTGCGGTTTTATGTTTTGAATATAAAGAGGGTGCAAAATTGAATGCAAATATTTTTTTCTTCATTTTTATTAAAACTTCACCTTTACATGCAATTTTTATCAATATAAACAAACGCTCTACTAAAACCGAAGTCAATTCGGAATTTAATTTGTCATTGGTTAGGGGTGCAATTGCCAAACAAATGCAATTAAAATTTTCATGACAGTAAGATGGAGTACAAAAAGAAAAATTTTAAAAACATTATTTTTATATTCCATAAAATTTTATAAAAAATCGTTTTTTGGCTTCTTATATTCAGGTTAAGAAGTGTTCAAACTTAATCGTATAGTACCTATATATTTCTATTACCATTATTTTTCGCAAATCTGCATGATGAATTGAATCATGGAGAATATGATGAATGGAGACGTCAGTTATTTTGTAAGCAATACATTTCTCCAGAACTTTTAAGAAAAACGTGCTCATGTCATAAATGTCAAGAATAGAAATATACTTTATGATTTTGTGATTACTAAGTTCTGAGACTATACATCATAAAACAAACCTAACTTACAGCTCTTAATCTGCTAGAACATAATTGTTAATAGTAATATGTTTTTGGGTAGCCTGTTACACGAAACAATTTAAAAATCAATACTCAGCTAATTACATGCTTAAAAAATTTATAAAAAAAAATAAATTATGATTTTAATGCATTAAATTTTTTATTTAAATTAAATAAATGGCGTTTTATTAATTTTAAGGCGTTCTGAAGGTTTTTTTTTTTATTTTGAAGATGTCTATTAAGAGCTCTTAGATGGTTTTCTGACTCCTTAACTTTCCTAAAATAATCATTATTATGATTAAATCAACCAACAAAAAACTGTCTTAAATACAGTTTTTAACAGAAGATGCAGAGTTCCTAAGAAATTATTCTAATTATTTAAATTAAATTTTATTCTCAGTCACCGAATCTGAAGCATCAACAGATTTCTTGTAATTGTCAGCTCGTTTTAGGCTATTCATTACTCTTGACCTTGTCTAGCCAAGGGCTAATTTGCTTTGGGAACTATGTACATAATGAGTATGAAACAAATTTCTGATAATAATTTGGTATCAATGTAATATAGTGATATGTGATTGATTTGCCAATAATAATTAAGATGCAATATTTTATAAGGAGAATGTTTATTGAATGATTTCAATTTCAATATTTTTGATCATATATAAAAAAATGTAAATTTTCACAGAAACACAAAAATAAATTCAAAGCCAACTAAAGTTTATTATTTAACACAAGTTGATTCTGTGCCCGAACAGTGATATTAATAGTCGAGGATAGGGCAGTCAAATCTTACCAAATCTTATCAAATCTTATCTTTTGTCTATCGAAGTCGAAGCTAAGATGAATATAGAATACTATAAAGGAGTTGATTAAATTTAGGAAAAAAGTTTATAAATGAATTTTAATATTTTATTTAAATTTTCACTTAACTTTTATATAGAAGACATGGATTGATTTCGGAAAAATATTTAACTTTATCGTTATTCAGGGTTAGTGAGGGAAAATTTGCCAATGGTTTGCTTCCAGGTCCTGTTTTTTCTTCAATTATGCACAATTTTTCGTAAAATTTTCACAATCTATATATATAAAAATAAGTTGCATTGTGTATGAAATTGATGTTCTCTGTAATGCGTGAACCGATTTTGTTTCTGTAAATTTCACATGAAAGGTGACGTCAATACGAAGGTTTTTATGTATAAACGGTCCTTGTATCTGCATTGGTTCATGAGTTACAGGCATTTGAACATGTAGTTCTGCGTATAAGCCCAGATGAAGATAAAGAAAGGCATGCTGATAGAAAGAATGTGTCACGTTATAATTTTAATTCAAATCTCTATTACACAAATGTTCATTGGGAACAAACACTTGCAGATGCAGCAGTTGTCGCTCATCCTCATCAGATTAGAACTCTATTTGCGATTATTTTGTCTACCTGTTTCCCATCGAATCCATTTGAATTGTGGACAAAATTTTAAGACTGGCTATCGCAAGATATTCTGTTTCGAGTGCGTCAAGTAAATCCTGCAATGAATTTCACGCCCGAAATTTACAATGAAGCATTGATTTCCATTGAGGACTTATGTTTGTCGATTGCTAATAAAGCATTACCACAGTTGGGAATGCCATCACCTTATCGGGCAATGCATGACATTTTCCAGCTAGAGCTGCAACGTGAACAACAATATGACCACCACGAATTGAAAGCTTTCGTTCAAGCAACTCTTTCGAAATTAAATTTGAGCAAAAAACAGCATACGATACTTTTATGCAAGCTGCCAACAGTGATGCCGGTGGTTTTTATTTTCTGGATGCACCTGGAGGCACCGGAAAAACGTTTTTAATTTCATTACTGTTGGCAACGATACGTTCCCAAAATAGAATTGCTTTGGCATTGGCGTCTTCTGGCATTGCTGCCACTTTGTTAGATGGTGGTCGGACAGCACATTCTGCATTGAAATTACCGCTAAACTACCAAGGTAATGAAACACCAACATGCAACATTTCAAAAACATCTGGAACGGAAAAATTACTGAAACGTTGCTGTATGATTATTTGGGATGAATGCACTATGGCGAATAAGAAGTCCGTTGAAGCTTTTGAAAGAACAATGAAAGATGTACGGGATAATTCAAACTTATTTGGTGGTGCATTGATTTTATTGTCAGGCGATTTCAGACAAACATTGCCCGTCATTCCTAGATTGTCAGCAGCCGACGAAATTAACTCTTGCTTAAAGTCTTCCTATTTATGTAGATTTGTTAAAACATTGAAATTGACAATCAACGTTCGTGTTCAGTTGCAGTATGATCCATCTGCTGATAAGTTCTCCAAGCAATTATTGACAATTGGGAATGGTGCGATGCCCGTTGATGAAGCTGGGTTGATAACATTGCCAAATGATTTTTACCGTTTTGTACAGTCGAAGGAGGAATTGATTGAGAGTGTTTTTCCGAACATAGCACAACAGTATGGTTGATGCACAAATGCATGGTTGAGTGAAAGAGCAATTTTAGCAGCTAAGAACAAAGATGTTAGTGAACTAAACACGGCCATACAATCCAAGATTCCTGGTGACATAGTTTCGTACAAGTCTGTGGATACTGTTACCAATGAAAAAGATATTGTGAATTATCCAACAGAATTTTTGAATTCGTTGGATTTACCAGGTTTGCCTACGCATAATCTCCAATTGAAAGTTGGAGTAACTATCATTATGCTTCGCAATATTAATCAACCCCGTTTGTGTAATGGTACAAGACTTGCTGTTAAAAGATTGATGGCTTATGTTGTTGAAGCAACTATTTTAACGGGCAAATTCAAAGGCGAAGATGTATTCATTCCACGCATTCCACTCATTCCATCTGATATGTCATTCGAATTTAAACGACTTCAGTTTCCTATTCGTCTTGCGTTTGCGGTTACTATTAACAAAGCACAAGGCCAATCGTTAGCTTTTTGCGGAGTAAATTTAGAGTATCCAGTTTTCTCACATGGACAGTTATATGTAGCCTGTTCGCGTGTTGGCAAACCATCGGTTTTGTATATTTACACCGAAAATGGAAAAACCAAAAATATTGTGTACCACAGAGCACTACACTAAAAACTCTTATACCCACTGATTTAAATGAATTTGAAATTGATTTCTTATTTTTCTATTTTCCACTACGAAGTGTGCAGCGGGTTTGCTAATAGTACTAAGTAATTGACAGTCAGGTACGGTGACTGCTTTGATGCTACATTTTCAACATATAAAAATTACAAGAGAATTTATAAACCAATCCTTAAATACATTTACATGGTTAAATACATTTACATGGAAAAGATAAATTCTAGATTTCCCAGTGAATCAAAGAAGGCGGCCCATAGAAGTAGTGGCATATTTGAAAATTACAATTATCGGGATGATTCGCAGTTTCCGATAAGATTGGCCTTTTCAATGACTTCGAGAGACTTCACTTCAATGACTTAGAGAATTCATGTTTTGAACATGGCAAGCTATATGTAGCTTGATCTCGCGTTGTTACTCTAACTGATATGTTCGTTTATACTCCACTTGGCAAGACAAAGAAAATAGTATATTCATATGCATTACAATTACATTTTATTTCATTTAATACTTTTCAATTTTTAAAACAATGATAATAAAAAGAAATACATTTTTTTTCCATCCAGTTATTGAATATGTCAAGCATTTTTTTTCTTTTAAAAATACAGAATTTAACACTAGGTCTGTTTCCGTACGCACTTCAAGTAAAGTTCGAGTAAAGTTCGGGTAATAGAGAGTAATTTGATTATTTGTCAAAATGAGAAAATTTGTCAAAAAGTACGGAAACGCTTTCAAGTAAGTTTCAAGCACAACACCTGTTTTTTGAAAACAATAAAATTTAATTGCTGTGTTTCTGTATTTAAAACGTTTTCGTAAGCGTTGATTTGGTAATTTTAACTATTTTTATTAATTTTCTAACCAATTGCATACATTTTGTTCGCAATACAATGCAACAATTTAATTTAATTTTTTTACTTTGACAATCAGCTGTTTGAAGCACGAGATTCGTACTCGAAGAAATTTTTCAAGTAAAGTTCGAGTAATAGAGAGCCACAAAAAGTGACATTTTGCTTGTTCTTCTTCTCTCTCGAGCTGGAAAAATGTGCACGGAAACGCTTTCGAGTAACTTCAAGTTACTTGAAGTGAGTACGGAAACAGACCTATTGTTACTCGCAACATCTGTTAGATTACCGTCAAATAAACAGACACACACGGTAGCTCTAAGGAATTGTATAAGGCGTAGCAAAGCACGCCGGGTAAAAGCTAGTACTATTATAAAAACCAAAATAAAAGTCTTAAATGTTAATGCCCTTATAGTGCTTTCACTATTGTGGGTTGTATGGGAGGTGGGCGTGTTAGTCGACGGACTACGCCCAATTTTTGAACACACATTAGCTTTAGTATAAAATACATACATACCAAATTTTATCTCTGTTAGACAAACATAAGCATATTTATACAGTTTTAAATTTTTTGGTTTGTATGGGAGGTAGGCGTGTCCGTGGGCGGATGACGTCCATTTTTCAAAAACATCTTTGGTTTGTTAAACAAAACATACGTACCAAATTTTATCTCTGTAGGTTGAACAGAAGCTTACATATTGAGTTTTAAATTTTTTGGTTGAATGGGAGATGGGCGTGTTTTGATATAAAGTATATACATACCAAATTTTATTGTTGGAAGTTTATTATGAGCTTAGTTTTGCAGTTTTAGATTTTTGCGTTGTATGGGAGGTATTCAGGTTTAGGGTATAACAAACTTGCTAACAGGTAAAAAAATCAAGTGTTGTATTCGCTTTTAAACCTAAATCACCCCAATTGGCAATGGGCTATGGGTATGGGCTATTTAAGTGTAATATGTGGATTTTTTTTTATTTAATGATGTCTTGATGTGCCAAGTTCATATTTTAGTCTGTAAATATCAAAGAATTCACTCTTACAAGGTAAGCAAATATGTAAAAAAAGTGTTGTAGAACAGGGTGCGGAGAACTCTATTTGCAAACGATTACAGTATGCGTCACTGTTTTTGTATATGGCATCCCACTATATATCCCTTATAAATTTGGCTCTCTTAACACGAAAAAAGCAAACATTTTTTTTTTATGGATACGTTTTTTTAAAAAATTGTTGTTACTTTATTTTATCGACCTTTGACTTTGTTTGTGGTTTTTTTGACGCCTGAACAACGTTTTAAAAAATTTAAGTTTTTTGTGTGGCTTTTTTCAAAATTTTGCTGTATAAAACCTCGGTATAAGTGGTACTCCGAGGCCTTAAAATATATTTTTTAACGATATTTTCCAGTTTGATCCTCTTACAACCTCACCCACAGCATCTGTTGCGCAGTGTACCTTTTTATATAACTATATTTTAATATAATAAAAATTAAAAATGTTTTTTGCTTAATGAGGAAATTCTTTTTAACTCTCCTTTTTATACCCCCACGCGTACTGCGTAAGGGGTATATTAATTTTGTCACGACGTGTGTAACGCCCACAAGGAGGCGTGGTAGGTATAGAAAAGTATATATATTCTTGATCAGCATCGCCACCCGAGTTGATTTAGCCATGTCCGTCTGTCCGTCTGTCTGTGGACACGATTACAGCCGTAATTTTGAAGGTATCGTGCTGAAATTCGATATTTAAGCTTATTTTTAAAAAACTAAGATCAAGTTCGAGAATGGGCTAAATCGGATGAAAACCACGCCTACCTCCCATACACCCCAAAATTGAAAACCCTATAAAGAAGCTAATATAAAAGCTAGAATACTGAAATTCGGTATTTATGTATTCTATGTCAAAACAGAGATGTGTTAGAAAAATGGGCGGCATTCATCTACTAACACGCCCACCTCCCATACAACCCCAAAATTGAAAAATCTATATAGAGGCTAATATTAAAGAACCAAAACAGAAACTCGGTATTTGTGTATTCTATGTCAAAACTGAAGTGTGTTAGAAAAATGGGCGTCACTCACCCACTTACATGCCCACCTCCCATACAATCCCAAAATTGAAAACTTTATAAAAAGGCTAATATTAAAGCTCCAGGAAAACAATTTGATATGTATGTATTTAAGATACATAAAAATAATAAAATCTCTAAAAATCTCATACAAAAAGCTCTCCAATTTAAGTTTCTTTTACCCTTAAGAATCGGCCGTGGGGGTATTTTAACTTCGGCCAAGTCGAAGATATACCTTACTAGTTTAATTTAAATCGGGGCTTTTTATGGTTAGTTATTCATTGCTCAGATACGATACGATCACCAATGCGAAAGTGCTCTTTCAACCATCAAGACTGTATCCATTTCAGAATCATATAACATTTTAACATTTCTTAAATTTATCAAAATTTACAAAATTATGAACGTTTGGTTTCTTTGTAGCTACTTAAAGTTTCATCGGACAGACATAAAACCCGAATTCTACACAGAGAAAATTTTGTTCCTCTAACATTTATTTTCATTTACAAAACGGACATTTTAAAATGAGCGAATGAATATTAAACGTTCGTTAAATATTTTAAAATGAAAATTTCAGAAGTGAAGAATAATTATAAGCTATTTTTTAAAATTTTTATTTTAAACTATCAACCGATCGTTTTAAAATCATACGTACGTTTTAGAAGCTAATTTAAAAATGTTCGTTTTTAGAATGAAAATAAACTTTATAAACTTGCTCCTCTACAAAACTATTAATGCTTTAATGACACTAATGATGTTATAACACAATATTTGTAAATAAAAAACAAGTAAAGAAACTCTAAAGATGGTCTAGCCCGACTATAGACTACCCGAAAACCACCTACTCCGAAAACAAACACAATGATATATACATATTGACAGTGGCGTACCGAGAGGCTAAGCCGCCCGGTGCGGATTCCAAATTTGCCGCCCCTTTCATATGCAATACAAAAAAGAAACAGTTTCGATAGTATCGTAAGTGTAGACGTAGAATTCCGTTTAAATTGTAACCGCTTGTACTTTATCTCTTTGGTCCGATAGTTTTGTTCATTTTGCACGTATTTTTATTGATCTTCCAAAAATTAAAAAAATAAATTAATAACACTCAATTATGGACTACTTATCGAGGCCAAACAAAGAAAAAGTTAAAAGTGCTAAGTTAAATGCGCAAGCAAAAAGAAACAAGCAAAATTTCAAATTTTTTCGATCATTTTGTTAAGTTTGACAGGTTGAGTTCATTGACTTAGTTGAAAAGAAGGCGAACCAAATGCACTTTCCATTGGTGCCACTTTCGTCTCTGCCAGATATATAGTTTGCGAGCTATAGTCAGTTTAACTACTTAGTTCAAATTAAAATTAAGACCCCGATTTTTAAAAAAATCGTATGGTTACTATATTTCTCGCTGAGCACATGTCCTTTCCTCTCGTCTCTGTCTGATATTTAGTTTGCTAGCTACACTTTCTGTTCGATGCATAGTTTGCAAACTACACTAGCTAGTGCTAGTGGGATGTGGAATCGTGGAAAATTAATTTGCATTATAAGCAAAAATTAAAATTTTACGCCATCTATTGGGTAAAAGCATAAAAAGAAATATGATCCAACTCGTTTCTTTCATGAGTTAAATCTCACCGGATCACAGAACCATTTCGTTAAATTTGACAGATTGAGTTCATTGACTGAGTTGAAAAGAGGTTCATGACCTCTGGTTTCAAAATAGAGCACTTAGTATACTAGAACAGTAGTGCATACATAAACCCAATGCGAACTAATGCTTACAATGCTGCCAAAGCGAACCAATCAGTTCGAGCAAAACCAAAGCATACAAGCATAAACAACGAAAGAAAAACAAGAAAGCAGCAGGCACATAAGCAGCTGATGATTGATTTTCTTATATAAAAACATGCATTTTTCTTCTTATATTTTACTATTTTGTGACTTTAATATAATAGTGACAAAATCCAAAGTAAGATATTCATTCAGCGCAGGATAAATCTGATATTTTAGTATATATATTATCTTTGAACGAAGAGTATTAAAGGCTGTAGGTATACCCTAAAGTATTCGCCAAAAACGTTGCCTAATGACCTTGAAAAAATCTGTTAAAACGACCCCATACAAACCGCGCTGTAAGACGTAATTCTACGTCAAAAGCATCTTTGATATTAAATTAGGGTTTTGTATGCAATGTTTTCACTTTAGAATGTGAACTTTCGTTGTTCTCAATTATATAAAAAACAAATTCTAATATACATATCATCATCATCAACCTATTTCTAATACGACGCACGTTGGGAACAAATGGAGCAAAACGCGCGCATGAGTCTATTTTTGCTCTCATTTCTATATATACTAAAATATAAAGCGGATATATTGACACCTGAACGAGTATTTTTTAGGGAACAACCTGGCCTAATAAAATTTTGTCATTGCATACACCCTGCACTTATACCCTACAGTTGAAAATAAAATTTATTTATGATATATAAAGTGGTGAACAAATAATATAATTTGCAGTACAATAAGAAAAATAAACATAGAATTCCAAAGATATCGTTACACTTAACGATTTTCAGAATCTTAAGTGTCCTTTCACACTCAAAAAAAGGAACAATCTATACCGCTTAGCTTTGAAATTACAGGTTGTACATTTTCATAATTAGGAACTTAATCTTAATTTAAACGTGCCTAAAAAAGGGTGTTTTTTTAAGAGCTTGCTGATTTGAAATTTAAATAAAACACATGCCAAATTATGAAATGGCCAACAAAAAATTTTTTGTTTGGTAGATAATTTCCTGGCATTTAACATTTAAATATAATTTTGGGCATACGGCTACCACGACTATTTTGCACAAAGGTCATTCTGGAGGTCCAATTTTCGACCACCTTTTCAAGCATTTGAGGGCGTATTTCAGCAATGACACGTTGAATATTGGTTTCCAAAGCATTAATCGTTGCTGGTTTATCCACATAAAGCAATGACTTCACGTATCCCACAAAAAACAATCAAGTGGTGTCAAATCAGACGAACGCGGAGGCCAATTCACCGGTCCATTTGTCGAAATAATGTTGTCGTTGAAATGTTATTTCAATAAGTCGATTGTTTCGCCCGCAGTGTGACAAGTGGCACCTGGTTTCCTGTTGAAACCACATTTCGTCCACATCCATATCTTGAAGATTTGGCAACAAAAATTCATTGATCATAGTTCTGTATCGATTTCCATTCACGGTAACGCGTCGTCCTTCCTCATTTTTAAAGAAATAAGGACCGATGATTCCACCAGCCCATAGACCGCAATATTTTCTTCTGTACGCACTCTTCTCATTCTTCTCGGTGGCTTGGTATCCAAAAGAGAGAATATAGACCGAAATTTGGTAATTACGTTCTTTATGGTGGTCTCAGACGTACGATTATGTGCACCATAAAATTCACGAAGTGCTCTATAAATATTTTTAATTGAACACTGTTTTTGAAAATAAATTTGCACGATTTGGAAGCGTTGTTCTGGAGTTAACCTATTCATGATGATTTGCCAAACAATACTTCGTAGAAACGTCACTTTAAAATGTCAAAACAACTGTCAGACAATATAGTAATCAATATTGAAAAAAAAACTTCATAAAAAAACACCCTTTACAAGGGGCGTGCTACTTTTTTATCTGCTCAAATTTTAGATATAAATTTAGAACTATAGGTATGTACTAGGCCGGCTCATTTTTTAAAGTCAAAAAGCACACTCAGTTTCTGAATCTTTGGGATGAAAAACTAAGATATCCTGAATTTGAGGGAAATCGGTTGAGTCTCTAGCCACCGGAAATGACGATGAATTTTCCTCTGAAATCGGTTTTTTTTTATATTTTTTATCGTAATTTTTTAAACACGGACAAACTAACCCAAACTGTTTGCGGGAATTCATAGTCATTTCCGGTGGCTAGAGACTCAACCGATTTCCCTCAAATTCAGGATATCTTAGTTTTTCATCCCAAAGATTCAGAAACTGAGTGTGCTTTTTGGCTTAATTTTTTTCCATATACTTCGAGCCGGCCTAGTATGTACTATACACAACAATGAAACTCTAAGCCCCATACTATTTAGTCGTGTCCTTTGACTGGCAAAAGTGAGCAAGCAGTGGTCAGACGGGCGTGTCACCACCCATGCAATAAAAAATATTCATATAAAAAAGCTTTGGAACAAAATGTCGGATGATAACAAAACTCAGTATGAGTTTCAATAAAATTAGTAAATAATTGATCAATTTTTTCTACTGCAAAACTGGAACGAACATTGGAAAAATGGGCGTGGCTTCGCCCATGTGAGTCAAATTTTGAGTCATTATCTATGAAAGTAAAATAAGATCACTCCTATATATGATAATTGCCAAAGATCTCTAAACAGTTCAAAAGTTTTTAAAATTGTTAGTGCTGATGCTTAACTTCATCATAAAATTAAGAATTCTGTATAGCTTTATTGGTTAAATCTATTTTAGTAAAAATTATTAATTAAAACACATTTAAAAAAATTAAAAAGCATTTTAAGGTTTTTATAATATAATGAATAACAAAAAAGGTCATAACAAATAGCAAACAGATTTGGTACCATTTTTTTTATAAAGTTTTATTTTTTCATATGTATTCTTTTGATCATTACCCACAATTACCTGTGGAAGTTCCATTGGAAAGAAAATAGATTATTTTTTATATTTTCTTAAAATTTATGCTTTTTCAAGGAAGTTCATCTCCTTATTTTGTTACAGGACCAAACTTTTAGGCATACAAATTTAAAGTCTAGTTTTTTTGGGATTGATTGATGAAAATTTCATTTATTTTGGCTTTAGTTTGAATTTTTTTTTGGCCTTTTAGTAAGGTGATACGGTTATTGAAATTTTTGAGTAAATATTTTTGAAGTTAGGCATGACTTTGGAGGTCCATAAAAAATTGAAAGGCCTATGTCCTTAAAAAAATAGATTTCTATCATTAAACATATCCAAAATCATTAAATCATTGTAAAAAATCAAGAAAAAAAGTCGAGATGTCATCGCAATGCTCGCGTTTTGCCTGATTTTTTCCCAACGTGCGATGAAGTTAAAATTTTCTACTGTTGAAAAGGCTACTGTTGAAAAGGTAGAGATTTCAAATGTATTTAAATATGTATTCAAGCATTAAAAGCGTTTAAAATGAAAAAAGACAAAAATGTAGTTTTGAGCGATCTACCTTAAACGTTAATAATCGCTTTTATTCCAAATGTTGACTTCCGTCATATTAGAATTAGGCCAACGATAAAAAAAAGTTTGTTTTTAAATGACACCGAAAAAGAACTTTATACAAATACAATTTTTTTATTAAATATTTTATTAAATTGTTATTTGTCTTGCTTTCTTATTAACAAAATCGTTAATTACATTGTCAAAGTCTACTTCATTATTTAACTTGTATTCTATAGATAATATGGCAAGATTTTGTTGGCGAGACGTACTCATTGTAGTTCTAATGTAGGTTTTTATGAGTTTTAACTAAGAGAAGCTCCTCTCACAAGTGGCAACACTTACAGCAATGGTAGGAAAGATGCATAAAAGTATAACAATTTTTGGAACTGCGTTTTCTGGACTTAATTTAAAAATAAATTGTAAAAGTTCAAGTGGACCTTTCATACAAGAATCTGTTTCTTTGTGCGCAATAGAAACAAAATTCTGAAGTATTTTTCTCTCAACGAGAAATTCTTCCTTGTCAATATCTTCGTGACAGAGTGCATTCAGTTTGCATTCCAACTTATCATTCAGGTGAACCAAAGGAGTAAGGAGGAGTAAGGAAGGAGTAAGAATTGCGTATTTTTCAGCAAGAGCATGAAGCTGCTGAAACCGTGTGGTCATTTCTCAAATTTATTTCTTCAAAATTAATAATTAAATTATTAAATTAGAAAATGACTTAAATCAGTATAAACCACACCTAACTCCCCTCCAAAGTGATTTTATTAAAACAGCAAAATCCCTTAAAAAATCGCAAAAATTATAATAGATACGACGTAAAAATATACGCATAAGTCTCAATTTTTAATATGCACTCTGAACATACAATTCGCCATAGTCAAACGAAAATTCCACTACTGGTTATTTTCACTGATAACTTAAAGCACTCAAAAACTCGAAAAATTACGAGCTACTCGAAAACACCAGTTATTCAAAAGGCATAATTTAGCTTGAGTGCCGCCCCTTAACTAATGCCGCCCGGGGCGGACCGCCCCCCCGCCCCCCCCACGGTACGCGGCTGCATATTGAAGTTTGGACAGGACAACGTCTGTCGGGTCAGCTAGTAATATATAATTGAGTTTTCATTTTTTGGCCCGCATTGAACAATTTATGAAATGGTCACCTTGTCATGGCAATCTTTTTAATTTATATGCAAACTTAAATGCATTTTTGCACTAAACTTCATAGTTAAAAGCATACTTTTATCTATGGTTGAGAATAAAAATTCAAGAGAAAAACGAAAAACCATCAACAGAGATACGATTTGATTCGAGCCTAAATTTTTTGTTTTGCTACTTCTGCAAATGTTTGATACATTAAACAGATTTTGTTGCATGCTCAATTCATTCATAGTTCATCAGTTAGATAGTCAAGACGCACCTAACTGGGCTAAAGTGTAAAAGAGTTATTAAAAATCCGGTTTATATTTAAAAGAAAACACAAAACAGACACGGATTAAACCATTAAGCTGTAACAAAAAACTATCAACTCGAGGTAGGTTCAACAATTGAAAGATATTGCCTACAACAAAATTATTACCATCAAAATCTCCATAAGTCTTCACATGTCCTTTCCGCTATATTATAAAAAACAAATACTTTGCATACAAAATCGTCTGACTTAAATCAGAGGGGAGGGGGGAGAAATAGAGTTAAAACAATGCAGTAGATAGATCGCGGTCCAGTGTTAGCAATGCGGAAACTACTGAGGCAGCAGACAATGCATAAAGCTCAAAACCTGAATTGATAAAGAAGTTATAGACCAACTGCAACATACGAGGAGCAGTGCTAACTTAGTTCGAAATTGTGATTTAATAACGTGCCGCTAAGACATGAGAAATGAGTCTGTATACTTAATAAAATTACTTCAATACTCAGGTAATTCCTTAACGCTTGTATAGTAAAGCATTTCGAAAGGCCTCTGTCTATGCATTCATAAATATGATTTAAACAATATTAAAGCTAAATTAAAAAATATTTGTTCACTGATCGTGGTGAACAGTCGAACATTCTTCTACATATCTATGTATAAGTAAACATTACTGTTGGTAGATGCAATTTTCAACATATTTACTGACAGCTTAAAAGAGAAAATCATAACGATTTAAAATGTGGCTGCGTATTTAAAATTTTGCTTAATTGTTAACACTTTCAATTGTTGAAAGCTGGAATAAAAACACTCTTGCTGTGCAGTGTTCCAAAACCATTATTTAAAAAAAAAAAATATAATACGCGGACCACAAGTCACTAATTATTGAAACAAAATTTTTTTCTTCTGATCCCCCGATGTTGCGGTTGCTACTCTCTCTTATTCATCACATGTTGTAAATTATGTGCTAATGCAACAAATTCGCCACTCATTTCGTTTACTATCATGATCGTAGTTTTATAGTGCTGGTTGCTGTTGTTGTAGACGTACATTATAATGAGTAATAAACAAAAATAAAAAAAAAAACAATGGTACATTGAAGTTACATAACATTTATGTAATACGTCACGATACACATAAGTTTTCTGGAGTGTAATTTTTAATTGAAAAAAAAAAACAAAAACCAACGGAAATGTAAACGATTAATTTAATTTATTTGAAATTTAATTATGTATTTGGAAGTAAAAAACAAAGGAATAATAATTTTTGTCCAAAAGAAAAATTAAAAAAAACTGCTCTTGAGACAAAATAAGTAGCTGATCTAGTAAAAGAAAATAGTTATCAGTTGATCGAGTAGTCGCTAAGACAAATTTAAAATGTTGGCTTAACATAATAATTATTAATTTCTGTAAAATAACAGACAACGAAAGATCATCTTAACTGGTTATATGGAGTAAATTTATTTTTTGTTGTGCTCAGACTTTATTGTTTTACTTACGCTCTTGTATTTTAAATTAAAGTTTTGTTATTAACAATACGAAATAAACAAGCCAAGTTCACGTACCAAGATCTTAATACAGGTTGTCTAAGAAAATTGTTTGTCGTGTTATTTGGCCGAAAACTACTTGTGCGTTGTCGTCAGCGAGTTTGTTTATGGCTTATTGAGAAATTATTTTTAATTTAAACAAACAAATGTTAATTTTTTTGCGGTTCATCTCACATGGTGGAATGCTTGTTGGCTTGTTGGTCTGCTTAGCTATAAACTCTCTTTTGTAAAACATTTTAATCATCATCTTTGTATGGCAAAACAACATTTGATCTTGAACTAATTTTGTGTTGTCTTGCTCGCCGAATTGTCCGTATTGTGATATTTTTTGCCATTGCAATCAGTTCAAATATACGCTGCTACCAGTGAAGAGCTCTAGTTTGGAGGCTATACATGGTAATTGAATAATTTCAAATAATAATGAGTGTTTTCACTTTATGTGTTTTAATAGCTTGTGTAGATTAGGCTTGCCAATCAACTTACTTCTTGAGCATCGTCGCGGTCTATGGTTCTCCATAAAAAAGTTTCGAGGTTTCAAACTCAACTTTTTTTCAAAGACTTTATTCCAAACTTTCAGTTGGCTCTACTTTTAACTGTCTATAAAGCAATATATGTCAATGATTCAATATTTAAATAATCATTTATAAAAATTATTTTTGGTATTTTCTTTTAGCCTCAGTGAAGTCTTATTTATGAAAAATTAATTATAACATTTGTGTACTTCTCTTAGATAATCGTGTGCATTTAAATCAAACTGGATTGCACTTATCTCGACATGAAACACACTTCCTTAGTACCGGAAGCAACAATGTCGGAAGAACTTTTAAAAATTGCCAAAAAAGAACTACGCGAAGACAAATTCACACGGGAACAAGCATTGGATCAACTGCGTAGCTGGGTTCAGAAGAACGAGGATTTAAAAGATGTACGCTGTGACGATATATTTTTGCTTAGGTTCTTGCGTGCCAAGAAATTTAGTGTACCTATTGCTGAGCAAACTCTTCTAAAGTACCTAAACATAAGACGAACTTTTCCGCATATGAGCACCCAATTGGATTTTTTAGAACCCAGACTAAATGAGATCATCTCGAATGGATACATATTTGCTGCACCAAAACGCGATAAGAACGGACGTCGGGTGATTATTATCAATGCGAAGGGTTTTAATGCAAAAATATTTAACAGTAGTGATCAAGCCAGAGCTCATTTCTTGACATACGAATGCCTGATGGAGGATCAAGAAACACAAATTACTGGATTGACACACGTAGGAGATTTTGCTGGAGTGACGACAACTCATGTAACCAATTGGAATCCTACGGAGTTTGCTCGAATCTTTAAATGGGGTGAACAATCACTGCCTTTGCGTCATAAGGAAATTCATTTGGTTAATGTACCATCAACGTTAAAGTGGTTGATAGATTTTGTTAAAAATCGTGTAAGTCCTAAAATAAAGAATCGCCTGACAATTTACACAACTGAAAAGGATTTAGCCAAGGAAGTGGATCCAGATTGCTTGCCGCTTGAGTTAGGAGGGAATATGCCATTAAAAGATATGGTAGATGCCTGGAAATTAGAGTTATCTGCTAAGAGAGATTTGATATTATCACTTGATAAGATAACCTTGTTAAGCGATCGCGGTATTCATCGGAAAAGTTCACATAACTCTGAGAAAAGCAACAACGGTATGAACTTTGCCTCACAAATTGAATCAATTGAAGGTAGTTTTAGAAAGTTGGAAATCGATTAGTACAATTTTTTTGATGACGTAACTGATAACTTGTAGTTTTAAATTTCATTATTTCATCATTTATGATTGAGCTATCAATTTGTAAATTCTTAAAATCGAAGAAGCCTAGCCTTAAAAATTACCAATAAAACAGTTATTTGTTTAGAAATGTATTATTTATTATTCATGCCGTATAGTCAAAAATTTTTAATATATGTATGTACCGAAAAATAAGTTTACACAACCTGTATTATGTTATTGAAATAAGACCATTTCGACATTTGATTAACTGACTCATCATCCTCTGTATGCGAAGTTAAATTTCTAATGTTATATCGTCGGTTCAGAAGAAGAATGACGAAACTGCAAAAATCTTAATTGTGCAGGAGAGGCAAAAAATAAATTGTTATAACATAAAACTTTTATTAAAAACCAATTATTTGACCGAGAATAATTGCATGAAGGATGTTGGATATCTCTAACTAATATTTGGACCCAGTCCCATCTATTAGTGATATTGGGGATATCAATTCAACAGTAAACCGTGTTTGACAAAATTTGCACTTGCGTCATTGTTCTTCGGAACCGACGATATTTACAAAGAATACTGTGAAAACGTTTCGTAGCATGAAACGCAGGAAACGTGCTACTTTTGAAAAGGTTTAACCCAGATTTTGACATTATAAAATGAGCTTCTTAAATGTTCTTTTGATTTTCTATAATAAACATTTTAAAATGAGCTTTTAAAACGTTCGTTTGATATTTTAACATGAACGTTTTAAAAATAGCTTCTAATTCTACAATTCTAAAAAATGTTTATTATAAAATATCAAACGAACGTTAATGTTAAAATGTTCATTATAGAAAATCAAACGAACGTTTAAGAAGCTAATTTTAAAATGTCCGGTTTTAAAATGAAAAAAAAAAAAGAAACAGTTTCGATAGTATCGTAAGTGTAGACGTAGAATTCCGTTTAAATTGTAACCGCTTGTACTTTATCTCTTTGGTCCGATAGTTTTGTTCATTTTGCACGTATTTTTATTGATCTTCCAAAAATTAAAAAAATAAATTAATAACACTCAATTATGGACTACTTATCGAGGCCAAACAAAGAAAAAGTTAAAAGTGCTAAGTTAAATGCGCAAGCAAAAAGAAACAAGCAAAATTTCAAATTTTTTCGATCATTTTGTTAAGTTTGACAGGTTGAGTTCATTGACTTAGTTGAAAAGAAGGCGAACCAAATGCACTTTCCATTGGTGCCACTTTCGTCTCTGCCAGATATATAGTTTGCGAGCTATAGTCAGTTTAACTACTTAGTTCAAATTAAAATTAAGACCCCGATTTTTAAAAAAATCGTATGGTTACTATATTTCTCGCTGAGCACATGTCCTTTCCTCTCGTCTCTGTCTGATATTTAGTTTGCTAGCTACACTTTCTGTTCGATGCATAGTTTGCAAACTACACTAGCTAGTGCTAGTGGGATGTGGAATCGTGGAAAATTAATTTGCATTATAAGCAAAAATTAAAATTTTACGCCATCTATTGGGTAAAAGCATAAAAAGAAATATGATCCAACTCGTTTCTTTCATGAGTTAAATCTAACCGGATCACAGAACCATTTCGTTAAATTTGACAGATTGAGTTCATTGACTGAGTTGAAAAGAGGTTCATGACCTCTGGTTTCAAAATAGAGCACTTAGTATACTAGAACAGTAGTGCATACATAAACCCAATGCGAACTAATGCTTACAATGCTGCCAAAGCGAACCAATCAGTTCGAGCAAAACCAAAGCATACAAGCATAAACAACGAAAGAAAAACAAGAAAGCAGCAGGCACATAAGCAGCTGATGATTGATTTTCTTATATAAAAACATGCATTTTTCTTCTTATATTTTACTATTTTGTGACTTTAATATAATAGTGACAAAATCCAAAGTAAGATATTCATTCAGCGCAGGATAAATCTGATATTTTAGTATATATATTATCTTTGAACGAAGAGTATTAAAGGCTGTAGGTATACCCTAAAGTATTCGCCAAAAACGTTGCCTAATGACCTTGAAAAAATCTGTTAAAACGACCCCATACAAACCGCGCTGTAAGACGTAATTCTACGTCAAAACGTTAGAGCACAATTTTCTCAGTATACAATAAAAGATTCATACAGTTTCTTCCTTCGCAATGATTCCTTTATCAATACTAAAATTGATTGGATTTGAACTTAACTCGGTTAAAAATTTATATAGTTTCAATTTCAATTTATTGAGACTTTGTTTTAAATATAAACATTAAAATGCAACCATTTCAAAATATTGTATAAACTTAAAACTGTATGTATTATTCTAATTTTTGTTCTAAATGTTAACACAAAAAGCTTGATTTAAAATAAAATAGGGGTATTCTCGCAGTATAGCAAAGATGCAAAATTTGTGAAAATGCAATCTTGCAATACTGAAATATACAACACTGCGGGAGCGCACAAAATCACAAATATTGTGAATATTAAAAGAAATGCCACGAACAGGCGAAAACAAAAAATTTAAATACTTAAGCACTGATTATAATAGATGAAACGGAACTTTGTAGAACGTTGAGAAATGTCTCTTTGCAATCTATTACATGAACTTCTTATGTGAGCGTTTATAATAAGACGGAATGGAACGGCACGCGACGTTGAGATCTATAGATTTTTGATTTTTGCGTTGCGTTCCTTTCCGTCGAGAATAAACAAATGCTTAAACAAATATCTTTTAATTTGATTTTCTGACGCCTCTTTTTTATAATAAATTCATATTTATTTTGAACACAATTTTTGGAAATGAAGTTAAAAGAAAGGAAGATTGATGTTTTTCAATGTTTGCTTATGTTTATTTGACGATTTTAACGATTTATTCCGTTTCTATTATAATCGTCACTTCGTTTGAAAGCGTTTCATCCCGCTACGCTAACACTTGCCAACGTTCCGTTTCGTCTATTATAATCAGCGCTTTACTCTAACGCACACGAACTAAATGCTGAAATCGCAATATTGCGTTAGGTCGGTCGTGCGCCGATCGTTCTTTATATCGACGTTGCATAAACTTTACGAGATCAGCTGTCAGAACGCACGACCTATAAATTAACAAAACTCAATGTTGCGCTGACAGATCGTGCGTCTGTAATTTTGGCGATGCCAATAAAAGCAGCTATACAAAAATGCCCACAAAAGTTGTTCTTACCTGTTTCGCCAACGCATATTTATACAAAGATAATTTGAAGAAAAATAATACAAATAGATTAACTTTATCAAAATTTTCATTTGATTACTTAAATAGCATGAGTTATTAAAAACAATTATATAAAACATAAATTCCAGCGATAATAAAAGAAATCCCACGAAAATCTATCTTTGCCAGTGATACCATAAAACACCCACATTTTAAGCGCTTTCAACGAAAATGAAACTCTGCTATATGAAGAAATGTCAAACGCACGACCGAGTAGAACATTTTTCTACTTATCTCGTTAGATCGTACTTTGGTCGTATTTTATCTCTTCTTCTTATTTTACGATATAAAGTACGACCAACGCTTGAGGTCGTATTTAGACTTGCACCATAAGAACACGTTGATCTCTACTCGAGCTGTCAACGCACGACCGACCTAACGCAGTATTGCGATTTAGCCAAAAATTAACAAATTTGTCTCAATCAGAGTGCACGGTTGCACGTCCACTCAAAACATGGGTATCACTGTTGCACAGATTGCACTAATTGCGAAACTTTTATCGCTTGTATTTTGTTGTTGTGTCGTTGCACGGGTTGCAAGATTCTGCAACTTTTGCAATTCTTACACCTTGCATGGGTTTTGCAAGACAGCGAGAATACCCCAATATATATTTGTTTTAATAATAACTGTGGTTGCTCCCGTTACATTTAATTTCTGAGAGTAAAGTTTCTCATAAGAATTCACTTATATAATCACTTAAATAATCTTATAACTAAACTTACAAACTAAACTTAAAAATAATACCTATAATGCTTTTTGTTATTAACCTCTATGCGTGTCTGGAGCAACTTTTTCGTAAATATTAGGCAATAAAGAAGCACCATTAATATTATTGGCAAAGTTTTCATTTAATATTCCGATTGGATAAATAAAACGCGTACTTGACCAGTTAAAATCGTTTTGAAAGTTAAAAACATCAGAAATCAGGTGATTCTCATGAAATTCTAGTTTCTTAAAGAATTGTCGTAACAAATTGATAGTGTACCCCACTCGTGGGGTAAGTTCCCGCCAGTATTGAGAGTAGCCAATTGTCTACTTATCACTAGCTATTTCACTAGTTCTATTCGTACTAGCTACTTTTCTGACCCTAGGTAATGCATAGACGGGTCAGTTGAATCAACTTCAAACTCGTACTGCTTATTGTTTATGTTTTTAACGTCTTTCTCTCATGAAAATTACTGTTATAATTCAAAGCAACTATTTCGGAAAAAACATGATATATGAGGCTTTTCAATTTCATTGAACAACGTAAATACAAAATTGTAATAAAACAAAAAAAAATGAACTGAAGATTGATATCTCAATGTCTAGGTTTTTTGTTTTTTTATATTTCTGACTAGCGAATAAGTTTGCCCTATAGCACTAGTGAAGTGGCTAGAGAATGGGAATGCAAAAGGTAGCAATTGACTCCTTCCTATGACATCGTCACGTTAAATTCGCCAGTTGAATACAAAGAAAGTAGATTGAAGTAGAACTAGTACTGGCTAACTAGGGGCTAGTGAAATCGCTAGTTCTGTACTAGTGTCAAATACTGTAGGGTTGTTCTAATGCGTAGTCCCCGTGTTCACACTTCTTAATCGTCATCGCTGCCGCACTCCGAAGTACAATTTAAGCAGCAATGTATCAAACTATCACTTTCAATTGATTATGTGCACAACGTTTACATTCTATAAATTGACAGTTATTGGATTTGACGCTTGGCAACAAACTACACATAGTGAATCCACTTTATCATCTCAGATACTAGCTGTATTCGGCTTGCATCATGATATCTGAAGATGTCCGACCTGACTTTGTAAGTCGTTTGCGATTTCTTGGCATATTTTCTTAAATTCAAATAAAACATAAAATACTTTCAAAATGGTTATATGAAATTTTATGTGACAACAAGCCCCGCCCCGCAAGCGCTGTGACAACCTGTACCATTTGCAAAAAAATGTAAACAATGTTCTGTAAATTTAAATATAAAGTTTTATCTAAAAATTCATAAGTATTTGCAAAATAAAATATTAATTATATTGGAAATTTATTTAAAGTTTAATATAACACACTTTTATTTGTCTAAAGACAAACTTTAAAAAAATATAAAAATACACAAATCCAACATAGTTTATAAATCTCTTTTAATTTTTGCAAAACAAAACTAACGGCACTTAAACTTTCTTGGGATGCTAGAAATT
Source organism: Tetanocera ferruginea (assembly GCA_958299015.1). Taxonomy (NCBI): domain Eukaryota; kingdom Metazoa; phylum Arthropoda; class Insecta; order Diptera; family Sciomyzidae; genus Tetanocera; species Tetanocera ferruginea. The sequence goes on along the minus strand of OY282644.1, from coordinate 59,501,601 downwards.
GCAATAGCGTATAATTGGCATTGATATCCAAATCGATAACGTGTTGAATCAAAAGATATCGGCGTTGTGACAACTAGTACTTGAGACAATGGCCCGTATGCATAAAATATAGTGAACACTTCAGAGTAGTGTTATCTACCAAGTAGTGAAAGTGCGGTAGTGAACACTACTTTTGGTATGAATAAAACTTTTAAGTTGGCTCTATTTTCGAACTTCGAACTTAAGTGTTCACTTCTTTTATATTTGTGTTGGTAACCTTTTCTTTTCCTGTGAAATAACAAACATTTAATTTGAAAATTGAAAAACATCGATGTAAGTAATAAAAATCAAGTTAAAAAGAAAATTTATACATAAAATATATTATTTTTAGTAAGCGAAAAACATGGATCATATGGATGAAATGGAAATATTAACTTTAGAGGAAGAAACCGAAGAAATAGCTGAAATTGAAGAGACAGAACCGGAGCATTTTGCTGCAGCTCCATCCAGAGTATCGGATGGAATATTTTTTTGTACCTAAAAAAATATGGACAAATTTTACTTTCCAAAAGCCAGAAGCCTTTTGATAAAATAAAAAAAAGGAGGCTGCTGAAAAAATAAGTCAGCAGTTACAAATACAGAAGGGCATTTGCTATTCTACACAACAAATATTAAAAAAAGTTCAAAACCTGAAGTCCAAGTTAAAATCGAAAGCCGATGTTTCAAGAACAGGGAACAGAAAAATAAATTTATCCGACGCTGAAAAGGAATTATCCGGATTAATTAATGCCACTGATAATCCTGCAATTAATCCATTTGAAGGTAAGAAAATTAACAGGGATATTGACTTAGGATGACAATGACGACAAGGATTATATTAAAGCTTTTATCAAGGATTAGGGTAAGGATATGGACAATGATTGAATAAAGATAAGGTAAAAAAGAACTGTAAGAGTTAGGATAGGGCCAAAGGATAAGGCCAAATAAGACATAAATTGAACAAAGCTTAGGACAAGACTTTCAACAAGGAATTATATAAATATTTGAGCAAGGATCAGGAAAAGAATGTTAACAAGGATTAGGTGAAGGATTTCAACTAGGAAAAGCATAAGAATGTAAGCAATGGTCAATATAAGAAATTGAACAAAAATAAATGCACGAATTTAGGCAATAAGAAGGAAAGAAATTTGGACAAATATTAAGACATAGACATAATTCCCAAAGGTTCTGCTGGAACAAATAAAAATTTAGGATTTTAGGACGTTTTTCGTAGAGTATGTTTTGGAAAAAATGAGCAAATAATTATGGGAAAATAACAAATATTTCATATAGTTTCAAAGGCAATTAAAGAAAAATTACATTTTTTTTTATCTTCATTTTTGATACTCGGGACTTTTGAGCCGTAGTACTTTGGCACGGACACAAATTGTTTCTCGGGATTAAATGTATTTTTAATTGTTTAATTTTATTGAATTTTTAAAACATATTTTAAAAGTGCTTGTCGAAATGAAAAAACTTATAATTGTTTGTTTCTTTTTCAGGTGGAATTGTTTTGGGTTCATCAAAATCTGTTGAAGTTGTTAATATCGACAGTGAAGATGAAGATGATAGTACAGATTTACTCACGCCAAACAAAGTTATAAAGGAGCCAAACAATGGAAAATTACCTAAATATTCATCGACTCCGAGTTTTTCACGCAAGAACCCTAAAAAAAAAATGTAGTGACGTTTATGTAAGTCATAATCCTCTATTATATAAGAAGCGTTCCTAAGAGGACCCAAAATTGTTGTTATGAAAAATTGTATTGTTGTTGTTATGAAAAATTTTATTCGTTTCAGGTTCTTAACCAATTTGAGACGCAAGAAACAAACGGCTTAACTATCGAACATCTTCAGAGGCTTGTGCTTTTAAAACAGCTTAAAGTATTTGAGAAGCAAGAACGCTTACTAGATAAGCAAGCAAAGATTGCTGACAAAAAACTTGAAGGATTTAGAAACTAATAAAAACCTTCATTACCTTTTATGAAATAATTACACTAGTCTACAAGGTTTCTATCCAGAGTCATGAGTTACTTTTATATAAGAACTTTTATTCCTGATTCTACGCCTATACTCAGTTTTAACCTTATGGGTCGAATTTTCGAGATATAGGGTGATTTGTATTTTTTACAATTTGACCCAGTTTTTCTACTCTAGAAACTAAACTGCTTCATGCAAAGCAATAATTTGCATTTAATATGACAGATATTTAAATAAGATATCTAATACTGTATTAACAATTTTGATGTCACGATTCTTCTCTAAGATATTTAAGTCTAAAGTTGGAATTTTAAGTTTTTGGTTAAAATTTTTGCACTTTGACCGTCTTTTCCATACTGGTTGAAAATATAAATATATTATATTTTATATTTTATATTAAATACCCTTATTTGAAGAGAAGAGCATTTTTAATGACACAAAAATCCCACAGGTGCTTGAATATCGTACTATTTTTTAGTACAATATATCTTAAAATTTCTAGTCAATACATATCTGCTACTTTTGTATTTTGAAGCATTCATCAGATGATTTTTAAAGGTTCTGCGACTTCACAGACTCCAAGCTTGAAATATTTTCACGAATTAATTGCCTCAAAAATTCAATGAAAGCAATGCATATTTATTTTGTTTTTTTTTTTAAGCAGTAAAATATTGAAAACACATACTTTTTTATTAAGAAAAAAAAAAAAACACAACACAACACTGAAACATTAATTTTTTTGAGGAGACCACAAAACCCTGTTTGTCATTCATTTTCGAGATAGAATATTTTTTGTTTACAAAAAATAAGGGTATGTCAAATACCGGGATAACCTTATAAATTATTGAGTCATGCTCCACACAATCAGCCCTACCATATGAGACGTTGACCAAGTCGTCGTCGACTCGTTTCCGTTGTCACTTGTTATCGACGTCGTCTTCACCTCAATGCTAAATCGGTACTCGCAACGTCGTCTTGTCGAGTGAGAAAATAAGACAACTTTTTATCGATAATTTTATGCCAGCTTCAAATTTTTCTTAAAATACTTGTCATTTATTTATAAACATGCATTTCATTTCCGATACAGCAGCAGTTGAAACTCGCGAACGTCTATTTGTAGAATTTGATGGCTCACATATATTTTCTGCTATGTGTATTTTCTCCTCACGCTCTTGTATCACTAATCCGAGCTCTGGCACTCCACACCAGTGCTGCCGTTTTACAATTTTGAATAGTAGTAAATTTCCAGTTTTTGGGGAGTATTTTGTATGTTTTAGGAGTACTTTAGTTCTTGGAAATAATAACAAAAAATAACTTTAGCAAAACAAACTAATAAATTATTATAAGTTATAATGATATATAAAATGTTATTATTTTCTCCTTTTTATTAATTTACCTTGTTTTTTCATTTCATTAACAAAGCAATATCACTTAGCTTCATTCGTAATAGTTGTAGCCTATTAATCCTACCTTTTTATTGGTTTATAGAAGCTATAATTTTTCCCATCCGGTTCAAAACTACACTCGAAAAACGAAACCCGCCAACCTTTACGATATTTCCTTATTAAATTAAGCCCTGAAAATTTCCTTTCTGCTTGCATTGCCATGTGAAAACGACAATGTTGTGCTTAGTAATTGAAGGGCTTATTGCATAAACATGATAAGCCAAAAATAAAAATTTTGAAATAATCGCCTTTGAACCATTTAAACAATACATAATATATACGTTGCATGTTGTTTAATACTTGTTTAATACTTGTAAAGGGTGTCTCAGTAAGAGTGCACTTTTTAAATTTAGTGTTATTTTTATTTTGTGCAACTCTGAGATTTCGCAGTTGGAACATATATTTATTCCGATTATTAAAAATGGAGCGCTTTACGAAAGAACAATGCGTTATAATTGTGGAAAGTTAATTGTGAAAGACCGCTCGCAAACTTCGAACCATTTTCAGTAGAGAAAGTGCACCTAATGCGTCAACCATTCGAAGAGTGGTCAAAAAATTTGAAGAAACTGTGCGTCAACGTACCGGTTGGTCTCTTGAAAAAATTGCTACTGTAAGCGAGAGTGTCGCCGAAATTCCGACAACATCAATTCGGCATCGTTTTCAACAACTTCAAATTTTATTCGTTACAGGAACATGATAACAGAGTTCTTGTGGCCTCAACTGGAAGGCATGGATCTGGACGACATGTGGTTTCAGCAAGATGGCGCCACCTACCACACCACGGATTTATTGCATTTATATGAAACAATGGATTTATTGCAGGAATGATTTCCATAACAAATTAAATCATTAAATTCTGTTGTCAACTGGCCACCACGATCATGCGATTTAACGCCGTGCGATTTTTCTTTGTGTTTTCTGAAATCACAGGATTATGTGAAAAAACCAGAAACAATTCCTGAGCTCAAATCCGAGATCCGACACGTCATCAGTGAGATACAGCCACATCTCTGTGAAAATGTCATCGAAAATTTCATGAAAAGTGCATTGGTCTGTCATCAGGGCCGTGGGGGCCATTTGTCGGATATTTTATTCCATACATGTCTTTTTTACAATTCAATAAAAAAATTACAACTCTCTTAAAAAATATGCATCTTTAATTTGAAATAAGAAAGTGCAATCTTACTGAGACACCCTTTACACGTTGATAATCCAACATGTGAAAAAGTTAATGAATAAAAGTGGAAAGCATACATTTTTTTAAAGTATATACAACTTTTGCTGTTTTACGATTTCGTGGACTTTGTTTTGGTATAAGAAAATGTTAGTAATTAATCGTTTACTATCTTTTGTTTTTGCTTAGTCTTACGATATATAATCTTCAATACTAAACTGCAGAAACTGAAATTTCGTTAAATTTAAAACAATGAGCATAACTTCCATAAATGGAAAGATATCGCCGAATGGAGTTAGATTCACATAACGTATGTTCTTAACTAGAAGTCTGCTTACTTATTTTCCAAATTCACGAATTTTTTCCATTTGGCCGCCTCGTTACACTGTGCGGCAAAATGAAAGACAAGGTGAACAAGAAAATTACGAAAAAAGGAAGCTTTCAGAAAAAATTATTTTTTGCATTAATGGCGACAACAAATTAGGCCGTTTTGAGCTATTAATAAATAGTAGTACTTTTTGTGTTTGGGGAGTATAGTAGTACTCAAGAGTCAATAGGAGTAAAATACTCCGATAGTAGTACTTTCGGCAGCGCTGCTCCACACTCTAAACCATCAGGTCTCAATTGCTTTTTCAAACTGCATTAAATTAAAATCAACTGCTTCTTCTAATGGGGAAGTTGTAGCTGCTTATATCTCCTTTCGCCAGTTGCTGTGCATTCTGCCTTGTTTAAAGAAATTTTATTCTTTGCATTAAATTTGAAATCTCTCCAGACTAAAAATAAAACAGAGTAAAATTGATTGCTTGGTATCTCCAGCACTACAAGTAATATTGCTCCTAACTTCCTGTCAACCATCATGTCCCTAAGCGGTGGACGAAAAGTATTTAATTGTTTATTTCCTCCCATTTATTTTTTAAATTGGCTGGGACTGTTCCTTTTGTTTCGTATGGATTCTTCTCCAGCTTTCAAACTAAATGTTCAAATTGACCAACTTTTGTTATTTTAAATTCTTTTCTTCGTTTTCAATTAAAATAATGCCGAAATAAAAAAAATTCGCTCCAAGTCGTCGCAACTCGTGCAGGAAAAAGTGAACGACTAAAAATAAAGCATGTCAACACGACATATTTTTCAAAACGACTAAAGGAGTACCGTATACTCGTCGACAGACTTCAACATTTATCGAAACGACTTCAGTGGTACCATTTTTAAGATGACGACATAAGACGACGACGATAACTGCCGACGACGACTCATATGATAGGGCTGATTATGTTCAACACAAATGTCATGTCAAAAAAAAATTCAAGTAAGTAATTTTTGTTTATTGAGTCTTTTCATTTAAGTTACAAAGAGAATATAACAATGGCCCGTATGCATAAAATATAGTGAACGCTTCAGAGTAGTGTTATCTATCAAGTAGTGAAAGTTAGGTAGTGAAGACTCCTTTTGGTATGAATAAACATTTCTAAGTAAGCTCTATTTTCGAATTTCGAACTTAAGTGTTCACTTCTTTTATAGAGGGGATTTATACAATGAAACTCGTCGCATGAGATTTTCTGAAATTTTCTTTTCAAGAAATTACATGATGAAACTGCGTTGCAGAAACTTTGCTTTCAAAATTTCATCAACAACGAATATATGAAAGTATAAAGTCAAAAAAGTTTCATCAAATCACAGCCCGCGAGACTTTTTGCATTCTTGTCATATATCAAAAATTCAATTTGAAAATTGAAAGTAATAAAAATAAAGTGGCTCCATGAATTATTTGGCATAAAGCTCAAAATATTATTATTAAAAATAATGTTTTTAAGGATTATTAACTTATTTGAAGATAAAGAAATATGGACCTTAAAAGAAGATCGCGAAGAAATTACAGGAGAAACCGAACTGGATCGCTAGTTCGATTAGGCAAACTTTTCCAAAGAATACATTGCATTTTAGGAAAATTATTTAACGCGATATCTCGAGTTTCTACATTTTCATATGTTGCTAACAATTCAAAAGAAATCGAAAACTTTCTTCGTGGGCAAAGCTTCTTTTTTAATAACATTTAGTTCTATTTCTACGATTAAAATGAAAAAACATTGCCATTTCGTTACGAATTATTTCAAAGAAGTCTAATCAGAACCACACTACAATATATTATAGTGATCACTTCTTTTTAAGTAGTGAACAATCCTTTTATGCATATCAAAGTTTAGCAAGTAGTGTTTCGAATATAGTCTAGTCAAAAAAAGAAGTGAACACTATAAAGTGTTTTCTTTTTATGCATATCAATAATGAAAAATCAAGTGTTCACTACGAACTTTAGTGTTTACTTTTTCTATGCATATGGGCCAATGTTACAAGTTAAGAACAGACATTTTTCGAACTGTTATTGTATTGTTCTAAAATACATTTCAAAATAAAACGCAACAAGCTTTAATTATATGGTGTAAGAAATTGATCTTAGCAACAAGTAAAATAAATTAGAACAAGTAATTTGTCTATGACTTCTTTATTGCGACTGTCCGTTTTACCGAACTTAACATTATATTATAAACTTGAACATAAGAACGGCTATGCTGTACATAGATTAAATAGTGCAGTTACAAAATAAGTAATTTCAATATGAGAGTATGCGCTTATACATTATTGTACATACTTTTATACATACATACAGATTATTGAGAGTTGCACAGGGTGTACGAGTTAACATTAACCCTTACAACTCGTCCATCCTGACAACTTTTTTATCGACCCCGATTGATTATACTTTTTTAACGAACGTGTAAAAAAAACACTTAAAAACAAAATGAACATAAATTTTCACATCTATAATAAACATAATTTAAAGTTAAAAAGAACGAAAAGTCTAAATAATAAAATTAAGACTATGTTAATATTACAAGTTTACATATGGTTTCATATTTTCTGGCGAGGCAACACCTTCATAAGGAATGCGTGAGACCTGCATATTGTCTAAATCTTTAATAATATAACGATCATTTGGTAAAAGTTTTGTAACCTGATATGGTCCTTTGTATTTCGCTAAGAATTTTTTATTGACTCCTGGAGTATTGACGACGTTTTTTATCATGACAAGATCACTAACTTTATACAAATGTGGTTTTTTGTGTCGTTTATCAAAATACTCCTTATTTTTAGCTTGACTGCGTAAAGTTCTAGCCTTTGCAACCTGTCTTAATTCGTCTATATTTCTAGACTCAACTGATAAAAGATTTTGTTCGAGGTATTCTTGTACTTTATCGTTCACTGCACCCCTTTGTCTAATACCAAACAAAAGCATGCTTGGACTTAAGCCCGTGCTTTTGTTCTCTACATTATTTATAGCAAACTCTACCTTTTTCAAATACTTTGACCATTCGCCTGGATCCAATTCAACTTCTTTTGCCAACATTGGGGTAATGCTTCTATTTATTCTCTCAACCTGTCCATTGGATTGGGGTGAATTGGTGGCAACTTTAATATGTTGAATAAAATTATTTTTACAAAAATTGGCAAACTCACCAGAAGTAAAGCCACTGCCTCTATCAGAAACAATGCGGAGAGGCTTGCTATAATTCGAGAAATATGATTCCAAACAAGTAACTGCTTCTGTAGTGCCTGTGCTTTTAACCGGATAAAGTTTTGTAAATTTTGAAAAACCGTCAACCACAACGAGTATGTGCTTTTTTAAGTTTTGTGTTCCACATGGAAGCGGCCCATAATGGTCAATGTGAATTGTTTCAAAAGGATTTTCACCTTTCGGAATATTGTGCAAAACACCTTCCTTTTTACCAGCAGATGGAGAAAAATGAACGCATTTCAGGCAGCAACTTATGTAATTCTCAATTTTTTGTTTCATATGAGGAAACCAATATGTTTTCTTCAAAAAATTATAACACTTTTCAGTTCCAACATGGCAAAGTGCATCGTGATGCGTTTGAATAACACTTCTCTCCATCTGTGATGGAACGTAAAAAAACACATTTCCCTCTAGTTTACGATATACAAGACCGTTGATTAGTTCGTAAGCTGAATTCTCTTTTTCTTCCAGTTCTTTCGCTAATTTTCTTACAACCGGATCCTTTTGCTGACTTGCAGCGAGAACATGTTCAAAAGAATCTGACTCAATAATTAAAACATTATGACACCTACTTAGGGCGTCAACATGTCCCATTTTTTTACCTTCCCTGTGCTCTATCAAGAAATCAAATTCTTGCAGCTCTAAAGCCCACCTAGAAATTCGTGGATTTAAAACTTGTTTATTGAGTGTAAGTGTTAAAGCTTTACAATCTGTAATAATCTTAAATTTCATCCCAGTTAAGTAAATTTTGAATCTACGAGTAGCATAAATAATTGCCAACGTCTCTAACTCATATGAGTGATACTTAGATTCCTGTTGAGTTGCACGTTTTGAAAAAAAGAATACAGGATGAAAAGCTTTGTCATCTTGCTTTTGTAATAACACACTTCCAAAACCCAAGCTACTTGCGTCGCAATGCAACTCAGTCTCCGCATTCGGATTGAAAATGCGTAAAACAGGCGCATCAAGTAACTTTGATTTCAACAGCTCAAAAACTGACAATTCCCTCTCGCCAAAAACAAAAGAAGCATCTTTCTTAATAAGATCATATAAAGGTTTGGAAATAATTGAAAAATCTCTTATAAATTTTCTAAAATATGAGCATAATCCCAGAAAAGAATGAACATGCTTAACATTAGTAGGTATAGGAAAATCAGATACAGCTCGTAAGCCTTCAGCGTTTGGACTTATTCCATGCTTTGAAACTTCATAACCTAAATATGATATTTGTTCAAACATAAATAAACATTTATCAAAACGTAAATGCAAATGATTTTCTTTAACGCTTATCAAAACTCGTTTTAAAATTTCAAAATGCTCATCCCTTGTTTCGGTTGCAATAAGCAAATCGTCAATATAGATTAACAATTTTTCCTCCCTTATAAGATCTTTAAAGACGGAATTAATGTACCTTTGGAATACGCCAGGAGCGTTTTTGAGCCCGAAAGGCATCCGTAAGTACTCGAATTGGCCTAAAGGTGTCACGAACGATGTATATTTAATAGATTCTTCGGCCATTTTAACGTGGTGAAAACCGTTTTTTAAATCCAATAGAGAAAAATATTTTTTGTCCCTTAATCTGTCCAAATGGTCTTCAATAAGAGGAAGGGGAAAATTATCTTTTAATGTGATCTTATTTAATTGTCGGAAATCGACACAAAGACGAAATTCTCCCGTTTTCTTTTTAACAAGGACAATAGGCGATGCAAATGGAGAGCTGCTTTCGCGAATAATATTTTTCTCAAGTAATTCATCTAAAATTTTCCTCAACTCAAGCTTGTGCATATATGGCAAACGTCTGGGTGTACAATTAAAAACGCTTTTTTTATCGCTCAACACTATCTTCATTTCAAACGACTCATCCATACTGCTACCTATAGGAATATTTTCAGACACTATACTGTGCAGTTTTCTTCTATCTTGAAAGCTTAAATTTTCATTAATTTTTAAATTTAGTTTTTCATCACGTTCGTCATTTACTTCAATGCTTAAAATTTCTTTAATACAGTCGTCAATACTCTCAACATTATTTTCATAATCAAAATTTACCGAATCATAATTTTCGTTTTCATAATTTTCATAATCACTAATTACGTTTTCATAATTTTCATAATCATAAATTTCGTTGTCATAATTTTCATAATCATAATTTTCATAATTTTTTCTTGCCGTTTCAAATCTTAACTTAATATTTGTTTTTTGTAAAAAGTCTCTACCCAAAATTATTACATTTTTCATTGAATTATTTTTTACGACATAAATACATAAACTTACGCAATAATTTTCAAATTTTACGTCACAAAATACTTGGCCTAAAATAACCAACTTACTGTTGTTAATTCCCACAAAGTCATGCATATTCGGCTGTAGAGTAGTCATCAGGTATGATGGAATGAATTTCTCCTGAATGAAACTTATAGGGCTTCCTGTGTCGATCATCGTCATCGCATTCATCTTAATGTTGATAGCATTGGGCTCCACACCTTTGAACACGAACTCAAATACGCCATGGAAATCTTCAAGAAATGTCGAGGATTTATTGTTGTTATCCTCTACCATGAGCACTGACGAATTCTGTGGACACTCTTGAACAAAATGTCCCTTTTTCCCGCAGCGGAAGCAGGATCCTCGTTCCCTTCGTGGCTTGGAGCAATTTTTGGCTATGTGCCCAACGTCATTACAGTTATAGCACTTACTGACCTTTTTTGTTGGCGGAACTATGGCAGCTGTGGTTTTGCTGGTGAGCGGCATTGACTGTACCTCTGAACGCATTTTTTCATATTTCCGGAGATTGGTCTTTAAATCCGCAACTGTACTGGCTGTAAATAAGAGTTGTTTGTTGAATACAGATTCTGGAATACCTTTGATTATATAATTGATTAGGTCTGGTTCTTCAATCTCAGCTGCACTGGCGATTTCCTGCATTATAAGCACATACTGCAAATAACTTTCATCTCTATGTTTCTTTCTGCTGCGCAGGGTATTGTGAACGTCAGAAGCTGTCACATATTTATGAAATTCTTCAAGCAGGGCTGCTTTCAACTCACACCAAGACCGACAAGTAGTTGACCGCTGAAACAATTTTGCTGTACCGGTGAGCAATCGCTGGGCAAAAATAAAACACTTTGTATCGTCAAGTTTGTAGATGACTTTCGATTCCTCAATAATTTTTATCCATCTAGCAACAGGAAAGTTGTCGTCACCAGAAAACTTCGGTACGGACTCTTCTATGTCTTTAAAATTTGCTCCACTTGAACAAGGCTCCATATCATTAGTCAACTCAGCAAGTTTTCTCTTCAAAGTCGCCATTTCCTCCCTTTTTGCGACGATTTCTCTAAGTTGTTCCAGCTCTTGTGATACCCGCTCGAGCTCAGCAGCGTTTTCTGTGTCGCAGTTGATATTGGTTTCGACTTTTTCTGGAAAAAGTTCTTCCACCTGTTGTTGGCTCAAACTTTCCAGATGCTGTTCAAGCCGACACTTCAAAGTATTTTTTGCACCAGTAGTCGCCAAGCCTATCTCCGCAAGTTTATTTTTTAAGTCTTGCAAACTTGCATTATTAATAAAATTTTCAGCACGCAAGGCCATCGCAAAATTATAAGTTTAACTTAAAATAATTTTCGAAGCACGTGTGCACAAAATCCCACTTCTGATTTTCTGTAAGAAATTGATCTTAGCAACAAGTAAAATAAATTAGAACAAGTAATTTGTCTATGACTTCTTTATTGCGACTGTCCGTTTTACCGAACTTAACATTATATTATAAACTTGAACATAAGAACGGCTATGCTGTACATAGATTAAATAGTGCAGTTACAAAATAAGTAATTTCAATATGAGAGTATGCGCTTATACATTATTGTACATACTTTTATACATACATACAGATTATTGAGAGTTGCACAGGGTGTACGAGTTAACATTAACCCTTACAATGGTGAGAATGAGGGTGTGTCTTTAAATTAGAAAAAAAGTGTGCTTGCTCACGGCACTTAAATTTTTACAGCGAGAAGTTAGATCTCTATGTTAAAAATACAATAAAAGATAATCTTAAAGCTAAACAAACATATTTACACATAAAAACTAAAAATGTCCTAAAATTAAAAATAGGAGAACGTACATTTTATAGAAGGATTAATAACAATGTTGGTTTGAAGGAGAGAAAAAAAATTAAAATTATTGATTAAATATAATATAAATAATAATAAATAATAAGTTATTAATTATATAAAATTGTTAATCTCTATGAGTGCCAGGAGTCGAAGAAATAAAAAAGTCGGGTAAAGGTGGTCCAGTAAAATACACCTCCGCAGAAATGTTTTCATTTATTAAACTAATTGGAGAAAGATAATTTATGTTTGACCAATGAAAAATTTTGAATATCAAATATCTCTTTAAGTAAATAGTTTTCGTGAATAGAATATCTGCTAATAAATCTATAAAGCAAAATTAAAGCGTAATTACATAAAGGGTATATCGGTTGAATATCGTCTATTATATGAATCATAAGTTCTATTAATACACAACCTAAGTATCTTACGCTCAAGGACTTCAAATTCGTTGGCAACAGTTGGTGACATGGAAAATCATATTGGGAAAGCATAAAGTAAGACAGGACGAATAGATATTTTGTATATTAGTAGCTTCATCTTCTTCATTAAGTATTGATTATTTAAAAGTTAAGCAAACATACCCTTAATTTTGTAAGTTTTTTTCAAAATGATTCTAGAGTATTCATTACATGTAAATAATTTATTGAAATGAACACCTAAATATTTAAAACTATTTTTGAAAGGAATTGTAACTCCGTTTAATGAAAGACTTAACATTTTGCTTTCAGACACTACAAATGTTGCACATTTACCACTAGCATTTCGAAGACAAATTGCCACTGATTTTGAAGTGTTAATTTTAATACTCCAACTCGAGTAATAATTATCCACTAAAGAAAGATGCCTTGAAACTTAATAAAGAGCTAGTATCGGAGAAATATCATGAACATAAAGTAATGAATCATCAGCATAAAGAATACCCCTTGAGCCATTCAGTTCATAAAATCATAAATAAAATCATAAATAAAAATGTTCAACAAGTGTGGTGCAAATATGGAGCCTTGAGGTACACCGCTTTTAATGCAGCCAACGTCAGAAAAGGAATTTTTTATTTGAACCAAATATGTTCGATTAGAAAAGAAACTATGAACAATTTTTATAATAAAGGGGTCAAAGCCTAATTGTATTAATTTCAAAAGTATCCCGTCATGAAATGCGTTATCAAAAGCCTTTTCGATACTGCAACAGTGCATTTTTTATTTCTTAAATTGCAAACTACATCATAATGAAATTTAGCAAGTGCATGTAGTGTGGAATGACCATTTTTAAATCCAAATTGATGACTTTGTATATAGTCAACGTTAATGTTAAAATCCATTTTCAGTCTTATTACATTTTCGAATAACTTACCAAGATTTGAAAGTAAGGATATTGATCTAAAATTGTCTGTATTGTAATTACCTAGTTTTTTTTTAAATTGGTATAATTTTTGCAACTTTCTATTTAAGAGGAAAGTATCCATTATTAATGCAATTGTTAAAAATTAAAGTAAAGAAATTTATCGCTGAAGGTGGTAAATTTTTAATCATAAAATTTGAAATTTTGTCTAATCCACAAGATTTTTTGTATTTAAATTTTTAATGATTAAAGTAAGATTTTAAGTAATGATTAAAAGATGAAAAATTGTTATCAAAATAAAATATGGAATCAGGGCAAATTGATAAAGTTGATGAAATCATATTTGTAATCTCTGATATATGAGATCTAGAAGGTGTCGTTTCTTCATAAACCGAATTGAAATGATTTAACATATTGTTGCATATATCATTTTCGTTTGTTATAATTTTATTGTGAACTTGTAATTTGTCACAGAAAGCACTGCTTTTTTTTCTTAAGATTTTATAAATTTGCTTATACGCGGAAGGGCCAGGCTTAATTTTTTCTAATCTTTCATTAAAAATTTTAGCTTGCCCAATTTCTACCTGTTCTTTTATTATAATTTTTAACAATTGTATTTGTTTGGAAAATAACTTGTATTCAGAACTATCTCTGTTATAGTTACGATGATATAATCTTTTAAGCTCTTTTTGTAAAGAGTGTTTAATGTCGAAAAGGCGTTTTATTTCATCTGATATCAAAATTTTTAAAATCTATTAATTGCACATGTAATCCCATAACAGAGTTTACGGATTCAGCTAAGATTTCGGTTAGATGGGGGAAATGTATTTTGGAGATAAAAATCCAAGTCTGATCTAAAATTGTCCCAATTTGTGTCTTTATAGGAAGTAAAAGAACGCGGAGGGCTTATTAAAATATCAAATTCTAGAATATTTATTTTAAGTTATAAGGGATAGTGATCAGAAAAGGTTGATAAACTTGAAATTTCGAAATTTTCATCAATTAAGTCAATAATGTTTGTACATATTAAGAAATGATCTAAAACTGACGAACTGTTTGGGTATGAGGGCTTTATATCACAAATTCGAGTAAAATTTAGATTCAAGTCCTGTAGCAAGCTTAATAAAGACTTTCCATTTTAATTAGCCATTCTATCACCCCAAATACAAAATCACCACCAATGAACGTGCCGTGATAATTGTTTGAGAAATTACAAATTTTAGATAGACCATTATAAATTTCAGATGCTCGCAGTTTGCAAGGTAAATAAACACATCCAAAAAGTAATTTTTTAGTTTCACCCTCAATTACAAAATCTATAGTGACAAAAACGTTTGGGAAGGATATATCAGGAATTAGAACTTTATAAAATTTATAATTTTTTTTTATTGCTATTCCGACACCGGGAGCAGTATTATCACGTATAAAATAAATTTTTTCCAAATCAACTAAATGATTAAAAGTTTAATGAGTTTCTTGAATAAAGCCGACGTCAATTTTATTATATTTTAGAATTTGAATAAGTTAAATTTTTCTATTATTAATAAATTGTATTAATTTTTTAATACATTTAATTAATTATTGTATTATTATAAAATATATTTAATGTAATAAAAATAATATAATAATTAAAAATAAATAAATAAATAAAATCACTAACATTAATAATTTTAAAAAATAATTTCGGATTTTTTTTATTCAATTGGTCTACTAAAATTTTTATATTAACATTAAAAAAAAAATTGGCGGACATAAACTTTTACGAGTGGTAGATACTGAACCACTTTTACCCGAAATCACATTTTTTTTATGTTTTTGTGTGCTTTAGGAGCCTGGTTTTCTGTAAGATTATCTAATAAAGCAAATCTGTTATTAGATAATTTTGGTCGAAAATTTGAAACGTCCACTTCGGCGACATCTGAAGTGATTCTGCGTTTTCGTCTTTAACAATTTGTTAATAACTCACCACCAATGTCCTGGGTATGAATTGCATGATTTGCTGCTATAAAATGGTTTAATGAAGAGCAAGTCTCCATATTTTCTTGTAAAGGAAAATGTTGAGTTTCTTCAGTCGATGAATTCAAATTGAATGATGAACTCTGTGGTTGTTGCTGAGGCAGACTGTTATCCAGTGGAGGGAAAGAGTTTTCATCAGAACTTGGGGGCAATTCAATAGTGGAAGAAGATGTTGAGGTTGAGGATGTGAATGATGATTTGTCCGGTGGTTTTTTGTGGGACAAGGTCCCACCAACAGCTTTTTCAAAATTGTCCATTCCAAAGTTATTTGATGGAGGCTTTGTTCTTCTTTTTTTTTTTAAAGTTGGATATATATTTTATATATATGTATATTTCAGTTTGATATTTTATTTATTTTGACGTAGAATTACGTCTTACAGCACGGTTTGTATGGGGTCGTTTTAACAGATTTTTTCAAGGTCATTAGGCAACGTTTTTGGCGAATACTTTAGGGTATACCTACAGCCATTAATACTCTTCGTTCAAAGATAATATATATACTAAAATATCAGATATATCCTGCGCTGAATGAATATCTAATTTTGGATTTTGTCACTATTATATTAAAGTCACAAAATAGTAAAATATAAGAAGAAAAATGCATGTTTTTATATAAGAAAATCAATCATCAGCTGCTTATGTGTCTGCTGCTTTCTTTGTTTTTCTTTCGTTGTTTATGCTTGTATGCTTTGGTCTTGCACGAACTGATTGGTTCGCTTTGGCAGCATTGTAAGCATTAGTTCGCATTGGGTTTATGTATGCACTACTGTTCTAGTATACTAAGTGCTCTATTTTGAAACCAGAGGTCATGAACCTCTTTTCAACTCAGTCAATGAACTCAATCTGTCAAATTTAACGAAATGGGTCTGTGATCCGGTTAGACTTAACTCTTATGAAAAAAACGAGTTGGATCATATTTCTTTTTATGCTTTAACCCAATAGATGGCGTAAAGTTTTTATTTTTGTTTTTAAATTATGTGGGATGTGGAATCAAATTAATTTGGATTCCACATCCCACTAGCACTAGCGAGTGTAGTTTGCAACCTATACATTGAACAGTAAGGCCTTTTCCTCACGGAGCAATGGAAAAGTAATGCAATTGCAACACAATTGTTTATAAAGTTTCAAACCACTGCAATTCAAAACATAATTGCAACCTAAGCTTTCAGGAGAGCAACCCATGTTGTAACGCAACATTGATTATTTTTATTGAAATAGGCATAATTTTACTTAAGGGCCCACAAAAACAAGCGGTGTGGGCCACAAAGTACAATTTTTTCTTTTCTTTTACTATACGCGAAAAAACAAACGGCAAAAAAGATTTCGGTCCATCCGTACATTAAAAAATAACATAAACAGCAGATTCTTCGGGGCAGTAAAAGAGCTGCAACAAAGTGATGCTAATTTTTAAGCATTGTACAGAATGACCAAAGAAAAAACATAACAAGTTGGTGATATAAATTGCAGCATGCTGCATTGCATAAAACTTATCGCAAACATGTTGCCAACTAGTTTTGAAAAAGTTGCTCCATGTGAAGGTTTCGGTATAGTAACATGGGTTAGCAACATTTGTTGCAATTGCATTACTTTTGAATTGCTCCGTGAGGAAATGGCCTAAGTGTAGCTAGCAAACTAAATATCAGACAGAGACGAGAGGAAAGGACATGTGCTCAGCGTGAAATATAGTAACCATACGATTTTTTTAAAAATTGGGGTCTTAATTTTAATTTGAAATTAGTTGAAATTAGTTAAACTGACTGTAGCTCACAAACTATATATCGGGCAGAGACGAAAGTGGCACCAATGGAAAGTGCATTTTTTTCGCCTTCTTTTCAACAGAGTCAATGAACTCAACCTGTCAAACTTAACAAAACGATCGAAAAAATTTGAAATTTTGCTTGTTTCTTTTTACTTGCTCATTAAATCATACTTACTATTTAACTTTTTCTTTGTTTTGGCATCGATAAGTAGTCCATAATTGAATGTTATTCATTTATTTTTTAATTTTTGGAAGATCAATAAAAATACGTGCAAAATGACAAAACAATCGGACCAAAGAGACAAAAAGTAGAAGAGGTTCCAACTTAAACGGAATTCTACGTCTACACTTACGATACTATCGAAACTGTTTCTTTTTTTTTAAGCACAATTTAAAAAGCTTGCTTTTCTTCGTAATCTCTGAAAGATCTCCCTAAAAAGTAAAGAATAAGAGAGATTTTGGTGTAAAATAGAAAGAGAAAAAGTATCTGAAAGGAAATGCAATACGAATATATGTTCGTGAATCTATATTTCGAGATATCAAGAAAACAATTCAATTCGTATTTCATCTGTGTGTCAATGTCAAATTTTTGTCAAACAGATTTTTTCCTTTGGCTCCAGACTAACTGACAAGATATTTGGAAAAATAAGTAAAATTTTGAAAGATTAAATAAAAATTAAAACAAAAACTGCAATCAAAATTATTTACGCTATTGTCTCGCTGATAAGTGCATTAAAAACAAACAAGAAGCACTAAAAAAAGGAAACAAAGAGAAAGATCCTTATATATACTAATAAATATTATATCCACTAATACTTACATAAAAAAAGTAACTTGTTCCTTTGCGAACTTTCAAAACGTCCTTTAAGAAACTTAGTTATTTAAACCAGTAAACGGTTGACTCATACCTATCGTCAGCACCAGATCCACTCTTGCATTGGTTTTCCTTTGCAAGCTCGCGAATATATTGACCACGTAGATTGTTAATTTTTAGCTATTGATAAAAATATTTATAAAGTTCTGAACATTTTGATTGGAATAAACCTACTTTTGCATAATTTGCTTCAATAGCTTCTGAAAAGTGTTTTAGTTTTTCAGAAATTTGGTTGAGAGCGTCGAATCTTGCGTGCTTGTTATGGTAAAACTTATGCTTTGTATTATACAAGCACTCAAAACCACGCCAGTAATATATATTTTATTTATAAATACAGTATAATCTTGATAACTCCGGACAAATAGTAGGTACTGTTCGAAATACCGAAATGTATGGTTTACCAAGATTTAATAAAAAATAGAAAAATTACTTCTGCAACTAATTTTTAATAAATCTGCATTATATATACTTTGAAAATTTATTTATGTACATATTAACATTTTATAAACATCGTATTCATTTTGAACAAAATTTGTAATTTTCAATTGGCAACGCTGTTTGATTTTTATTTTTCTAAGCAACATTTCTCAAACTTACAAGTTTCAAAATTTCTCCGGAAGCAAAATCCTGTTCTTGTGCATATTTGATACATGTGTTAAATGCAGATATAGCTTGAGAGTGCAAAGTTCTTGGATCTTGATTTTCATTTTCATCAAGATTTTTGTTCTCGATATCCGCTTCAGTCTCATCATCACTGAATTCAGTGTCGTCATTCAAACACTCATCAATTTCATTATCATTATATATATCAAGAGATATTTAAACAAAAAGGTCAACTATTTCAGTTGATTTCCTAGGCCGTAACATAGCAAGTGGCAGTTCATCATCTGAATCCCATTCTTCGTCGCACAGTGTGAAATATTTGCATTCTAGCTGAACTTAATTCCAAATCTTACTGATCTGCATCTATTGTAGCCCAATTGCACAGGAAAAAGCCTTTTTTGTTATTGCAAAGCAAAATTTGAGTTCTGTGCGATAAAATAAGGATAATAGGGAAAAAAACAAATTGTTTTATACGCAATGAGAAACCTGTTAAGGATATCTCAGTTTGTGTCCTTTCTTCTGGTTTTTTGACTGAAATACTCACGAATTCTCCGATATTCCTTGTTATTTGCCTCTTGAGCTTCTTCAGCTAGGTGACCCAGTGGTAAAATGCGTGTTTTATTTGCTTTCCATGAACAAGAATTTTTTGGATGCTTGCTGGCATGTTGTACCATGGATAAAGAGATAGGTAAAGGCTTTTAGTTTCTGCAGCATAGTTTTTAAATTTCTCTGCATCAATTTCCAAATCACATGATTCCAAATCAATTCAAGTAAGTCTTGCAAATTAACCTCGACAGATGTGTTGGTGACAACTATGCTTTGTTCTGTCAGATAGCATTGTTCTTTTGCTTTTTGGACGAGATAGTAGGTTTTATTGGCCTTCCAGTAGGTAGATTCCAGGATTTGCTATCGCTAAAACTCTAAAAATCGCTAAAATGCTAAAAATCTAGTATTATCCGAAATTTTAGCGATTTCGCTAAAATGCGATTCTGAACTTCACATCGCTTAGCTAAAAACTAGTTGTTTTATCCACCGTAGTGGCGCACAAGTTTTTCAACGAGAGCTGTCAAATTTTCTGTTTATGTGTGTAAGCATTGAGGTTAAAGTCAAAATAATAAATTCTTGTGCGCTTCAGTGTCGGTAAAATTTATTAAATAAGAAACATTATTAATTATAATAACAGTATGAGTGTCTTATCAACTGTGTCTTATTAAATTCGCGTTCTAAACATTGGAATAAAAAAAATTTTGCTTTTTTGTTTATACGTCGTCTATTGGCGTACATATCTTACAAAATATTTTTATGAAATAAAATTAGAAAAAAAACAGCGTTACGTTGTTGATAACTGAAATTTACCTTGTTTTCATTCCTATTATAAGTACTAAAGGTACTTATAAAGTTTTATTTAAAGGTATAAATTTTCAAAGGTTTTTAAAAATTTTAGCGGCTAAAATTTCTTGTTGCTAAAAATTTGATAATTTTAGCAATTTTTAGCGATTGAAATACACTCAGAATCGCAAATTAGCAACTTTTTAGCAATAAATAAATGTCAAAATCAGCTGTTTTTATCCGGCTCATTTTTTTCATTGCTTAATTTAAGCGACGAAAATAGGAGATGATCTGTGAATCAGAATCGCGATTGTCGCTAAAATTTGCTAAAACTGACGTAAGCATTTTTTAGCGATCGAGATTTAGCGATAGCAAATCCTGGAATCTACCTACTGGAATCTACCTACAGGTCTTGCAGTTTCTGGTCCTGAACTCGTACTTGCTACAACTGGGGCTACGCACTTAGATGACAAGGCAATAGATTGTTTTAACCAATCTGCATGTTGTTGGAGGAATTTTTGATAACTTCTTTTACTTTTCTGCCATTTGGCTTTGATTCTCTCAATTAGATTACTTACAAGCAGTGGCGTAGCTAGGGTTGGTGGCACCCGGGGCGGAAACTAAATTGTGCACCCCTTAGAAGGTTATAGTAAACCTCAAAAGAGTAATGTTTTAAAAATACCACAAAATTAATATAAGTTTTTTAAATAATAGCTTACTGTTATCATTCGTTTGTTAAAGTGCAAATAAATTTATAAATATATTAATTATTTGTATAGTTTATACAATTCGGTTACAATAGACAAAACTTTAAAATAATCTCATCGATATTTATATATTTGACATCATTTGAAAGATATGAAATTTCGTAACTTACACAAAACTTAAAAAATTTCATTTAATTTCAAATTTGAAGTATATATTAATTTTTTTTAAAGCTGGATTTTCCGCAATCAAGGAATTTTTCACAAATGTTTTGTTAACGCAAAATTTTGATTTGCAACAGTGAGTAAATCCCCAAAGATCTATTTTGAATAACATTTTTCACTATTTTTGTCTTAATTTTACAATAATTGTCGATGAATCCAAGTACATATTTTTGAATCAACCTCTACAAAAATTACATATTTTAGAAAAGATTTGGAAAAAAGCTTATAAGGGCCTATAAGCTATGCGAGAACAATTTACTATAAGTAAACCACACAATATCAGTTTTAAATAATTGGAGAACTGGGTGAAGTTTTAAATGATTGGACTTTATGAAATTATAAAAACTTAAGCTAGTTTTTTATAGAACATTTTTAAAATATTTCGAAAAATTGTGCATAATTGAAGAAAAAACAGGACCAGGCACCGTTGGCAAATTTTCCCTCGTTAACCCTGAATAGCTATAAAGTTAAATATTTTTTCGAAATCAATCCATGTCTTCTATATAAAAGTTAAGTGAAAATTAAAATAAAGCATTACAATTCATTTATAAACTTTTTTCCTAACTTTTATCAACTTCTTTATAGTATTTTATATTCATCTCAGCTTCGACTTTGATAGACAAAACTGAGGTCTGTAAGATTTGACTGCCCTATCGTCGACTATTAGTACCACTATATTACAGTGATACCAAATTATTATCAGAAATTTGTTTCATACACATTATGTACATAATTCCCAAAGCAAACAAGCCCTGGCTGGACAAGGTCAAGAGTCATGAATGGCCAAAAAAAAGCTGACAATTATAAGAAATCTGTCGATGCTTCACATTCGGTGACCGAGAATAAAATTTAATTTAAATAATTAGAATAATTTCTAAGGAACTCTGCATCTTTTGTTAAAAACTGTATTTTTTAAAGTTTTTGTTGATAGATTTAATCATAATAATAATTACTGTAGTAAAGTTAAGGAGTCAGAAAACCATCTAAGAGCTTTTAATAGACATCTTCTAAATAAAATAAAAAAAAACGTCAGAACGCCTTAAAATTATTATAAAACGCCATTTATTTAATTTAAATAAAAAATTTAATGCATTTAAATTATAATTTAATTTTTTTAGAAATTTTTTAATTATGTAATTAATTGAGTATTGATTTTTAAATTGTTTCATGTAACAGGATACCCAAAAACATATTACTATTAAAAATTATGTTCTAGCAGATTAAGAGCTGTAAATAAGGTTTGTTTTATGATGTATTATCTCAGAACTTAGCAATCACAAAATCATAAAGCATATTTTTATTCTTGAAATTAATGACATGAGCACGTTTTTCTGAAAAGTTCTGGAGAAATGTATTGCTTATAAAATAACTGACGCCTCCATTTATCATACTCTGAAAATCATGCAGATTTGCGAAAAATATTGGTAATAGAAATGTATACTATACGAGTAAGTTTGAACACTTCTTAACCTGAATATAAAAAGCAAAAAAATGATATTTTATAAAATTTTATGGAATATAAAAAGAATGTAACATTATTATATAACATTTTTCTTTTTGTACTCTATCTTACTGTCATTAAAATTTGAATTGCATTTGTTTTGCAATTGCACCCCTAACCAATGACAAATTAAATTCCGAATTGACTTAGGTTTTAATATGAGCGTTTGTTATACTGAAACAAATTTAATATTAAGTTGAAATTTTAATAAATACGAAGAACAAAATATTTGCATTCACTTTTGCACCCTCTTTATATTCAAAACATAAAACCGCAGTCATTAAAGTGTTCTTATTATTAAAAAAAATCAAAAATTGTGTGGTGAAAAGTTATTTTATCAAATACCGGACCGCCAACCCCCCGCCCTCCCCCCGCCCTCCCCCCTTGCTACGCTACTGCTTACAAGCATTTCTAATTCTTTATTTGAACTCTCTTTATCGTTTTGAGAAGCGATAGTCTGCACTATCTTTCCAAGTCTTTCTTCTTTTTCAGTTTGTCGCTATATCTCAAAAACATCTTATCTACTCATCTAATAAAAATGAAAAAAATTATATGTGGAGGGCAAAAAAGAAGCAAAAGCTTACCTTTGTTTCTGGTTTTAAAATAATTAAAGAAACAGAAAATGCAATAAGTAGCTTGTTTACACATGTCTACAATTTTAAAACACTATCCAAAGTACAAGCTTGCTTATATTTTTTTTTTAACCTAAGTAGGAAACAAGCAAACAAAATTCTAAAAAAAGTAACATATATTTGAGATCTTTAATATTTGCATTTTACGCGTTAATAAGTAGATTTAACTTATTAACGCGTAAACACTGAGGATTCAAAAGAATAATATGCACTAAATTGCTTTAAAAAACCCCAAAAATCCTTTCTGATTTTTTCGATAGTAAACCTTGATTTTTATCCAGAGATAAAGAGATGGGAAACTTCTTTTTAATGATGTTTTTATTCATGTTTCCCTCCAAATTCATGCTTCTTCTTTAATTTTTTGGGTACCTCATAGTTGTCAAATATTTTTGTCAGATTCTATTAATAGGGTTGCATTGCAAAAAAAATAAAAATGTACTATTATATCAAAGTTGCTTCGAACTTAAATGCTGTTTCCGATAAAAGAAATCAAGAATATATTCCATTTTTCTGCACCCTCTATGCAAAGAGTGCAGAATATATTACAGTTTTTATTTAACCCAAAACTTTGCCCTGTTCTAAGTTGATAAAAAAACAAAAACCAAATTTTGTCGTAATTCTACTTTAGGGCCCACGCCCTTTTAATTTTTTCGAGTTGGATTAGTTAGATTATATGTATTTGGGCTCACTAAGCCCAATGAAGGTAAAATAAAAGGACTTTTTTTTGGTTTAGGAGATAAAATTCATCAAAGTTCGAAAAAAGCTTATACAAATCTGTGAATTTTTTAATTTTTTAACGAATATTCAATATTAAACAACAAGTTTAAATAGAGAAACTTGCCTTTATTGTTAATTTATTTTAGCAACAAATTATTTACCGTTTTAACCAGAGTGGCACCAAAATGCATAGCCTCATACTTGTGCTTTAAGTTAATCGTGCCCTTCCAGTTTGAATATTTGGAATATTTTTCTCTTTTTTATAGAAACAGCTTTGAGAGAAGAAAGATAAATGAAGGAAGTAAATATATTTACCAACAAAACAATATGAACATGTTTCAAATATAGTTTTTTATCTAAGTCTTTAAGTGAAACGTATTGCTTATTTTATGTTTCGGTTTTATAACAAAAACTTATTAATTTTAG
Source organism: Tetanocera ferruginea (assembly GCA_958299015.1). NCBI lineage: Eukaryota > Metazoa > Arthropoda > Insecta > Diptera > Sciomyzidae > Tetanocera > Tetanocera ferruginea. The sequence continues at coordinate 59,477,183 of OY282644.1, read as the reverse complement.
CTTCTGAATTTACAGATAAATATTTGCTATCTTTCAAATAAAAGTATTTTTCATTCTAAAAAAGAAATTCATTAACTTTTAAAATTTGTGGTTTTACACTTTCGCCCTGTTTACCAAGAGTTATGCAATGATCTCTATTCAATATTTCAATCGCTTTCCTAATTTGCGCAAAGTAATATCTTATTCACCAACTTTAAAATTGTTAACAAATAATTGGTGAGTGGTTAAAAGTTTTTCAACACAATTTATAAGCTTATAACTAAGTTCTTCTACATCAAGGTAATCAGTGATTTAAATAATCTGGATTAATTTCTCGATTGCATGTAAGCAGGATTTTGTTGGGGCTTTATGTTCAATATTTTCTTAAAATGTCACTTTTCAGTTCCCTCAGCATTTGGGGATAGAATTTTAAAATCGTAAATTTTGAGAAAGAACTGCAATTTATCTTACTTTTGAGATCAAAATTTTCGTGAAAAAACACTATTTAATTTTAAAGGTCAGAATTTGTTTGAGAAGAGAACCAAAAACTGCAAAATTCTTAAAGAGGGCCAAAATAATAAAAAGTTATTCTGTACCTTGATTCTATTCCTAGTGGAGAGATTCTGTAACACAAACCAACCTGCATAAAATTCCTTCTAAATAAAATAGTACTAGTGCAATTCTACTATAATTTCATACTTATTAATTCGTAGTAAATAACACCTACTCTAAATAATACAAAACTACGTTTTTATGCAACTCTGCTGTTAGTTTTCATACCAAGGTGGGTTTCAGATTAAAGCAGTGAGCGCTTTCAAGCGATACAACTGTTCCAGTAGAAAACCTAATTAGCGCTTTTTTTCTATGACTGAGTTGCTAAGTCAAACATCAAAAATATTGGCAGGTAGTTAAAATGCAGGGACGTGCAACAAAAATGTTGGCAAATAGCAATGAATGCGCATGTTCTTGTAGTTTTAGAGCATATTTTTAAAATGAATACTTAATAAATATACTTAAAAGAGACAAAAATTACAATTTCCTGGTTAGGCTACCAATTAATTCGATAAACTGTTTTACATTTTTACTGGCTCTTTAATAATTTGGTTAAGTAGTTAATTTGGTTGAATTTGAGTAGAAAGCAGTTGATATTCTGAATTTTTTCTATTAAAATTTCTATGAAATATGTGTATCAATTGTTTTTACCATAAATATTTGTTGGTTGGGAGGGTATTATGGTATTTTGGCCGACTGAATACCCTTAAGTCACGACTTTTTTAATACAACAAAATTAAATTAACCAAAATTACTCATTCGTTCGATCAATTTTATATAGTAGTATATGTGAACATTGTACTTTGACGTACGCTTTTTTAGTATTAATAAGAACTCAACCTCCTTCTGAGAGAGAAATTAAATTTTTAAGAAAAAACCCACTCTTTGATCAAAATAGAATTTGGTAAGGATAGAGCTTTTAAATTGGTTGAATTTGAGTTTTTTAATAGTAAAAATTTTCTTAAAAAAAAATTTAGTCATTTGCATGCATCAATTGTCAAATTTGTAAAAATTCTACTCTACATGTCAATATCTTGGTCGAATTTCAACGGTTTTTAAATTTTTCTAATTATTTCTAGAAGTTTGTTATATTTTCCTTTAAATTAAATTTAACCAAAAGTATTTTTAAGGAATTTTCTTAATATTGTAAGTTATTTAGAGTGTATTTTAAAGAAATGCTACGTAAGATAAAAAACTCTCAAATTTAATTATTTATTTCATTTTTGTATTTAAGACTGATCAGTTATCAGTTAACTTCGAAAGAGACCATAAAACTAAATATTTCTCAAAATATAAGGTAAAATGATATTTGTTGTAAAATGAAAAAATCTCAAATTTGCATTTTTAATTTTCTTTCAAAGTCTTTAGAGCATTAAAGGTGAATATAATAAACTCTCCGTGCCATAAGTAGTTATAGCCATCAATTAATAGTTATAGCCATCACACTAATTCTGCATATGTGCGAAAAATACAAAGAGCTTTACTAATTCCGTAACTCATTTTCTCTTAGATATTAAAATTAATAATAATGCAAATTTCTCATTTCCTGCTACTGTAACTTTTAAGGGATTAAAGGATTTTTTTTATTGTTTTCTGAAACATTAGTTGCACCTGTCAGAGATTCTACGTCTTCGAATAGATGATAGAATATTTCTAAATCCGCTTTCAATTGAAGGGAGTCCACCAAAAAATTTTTTAATAACAATTTTATTGATTCTAGAACTCACTTTTGGGTCAAGTAAGTTGAAGATAGAATTGGATTAAAGAGTTCATGCAAAGGCTTTATTGCTTCTAAAAAACTGCTTAAATTGTCTGGATTCGTTCACAAATATCCAATGAAGGAATCGTCTTTTTTATCTATGCATTCAGAAATTATGTATCGGCCTAATGTTAATACGACGTAAGTCAACATTTTGAAAATAATGGTTGTAAGCAATTTGGATAGATTCAACAAAACTACATTTATGCCTTTATTTAGTTTTTAACGTTTGTATGATAAAAATGGCTATAGAACGTTTAAAATAATACATTATACTACGAGTATGAACTTCATACAAATAATGAACAGTTTTTTTCGCCTTCCAAACATTAGATAATTTTGAATTACGTCTTATTAGAATTAGATCTGTATTTCTGAGCAAAATATTTAAAATTAATTGATTGAAGTTGGACTATATGTCGTAAACAAATCGACCAAGGAACGACTAAAAGCCGTTAAAAAATATTTGGCCGACTGAATTGCTCTTAGAGAATTTTTCATAGAGCGCAGCTATAAATAACTTTAATCGAGACTGAACGAATTGTACAACTGAAATAATTTTGTATTGCTAAAGAAATAACCGACTCAAAAAGAAAAGATAATGGCATTTGGGCTTGGTTTGATTTGGGGTTTGGGATCAAATGCAGTTGGTTTTGCGCACGGCTAAATGCAAATTTGGCCGACTGAAGATCATTTTAGGTACGACTGAAGGTGAATTGGCTGGATATGTCTAGAAATGAAATAGCGGTCTAAAGTTGGTTTTTGGTATGGCTGATGGCGATCATGGAAACAAATGTTACGACTAAATTTGATCCGTTCATAGTTATTGTAAATAAAAATCAACATTTTAAACAAATTTCAGTAAAAAATAACAATTTGGCCGACTCTATAAAAGTTAAGAGGGTAGCTTACCCCCCGCTAGTTTCGCGCCTGTATATAAATTGGTCTATTTCTCCATTATATTAATTTCTGTCCAAATTCATTATTAATAGAATCATTATATCATTCATTCATTATATCAGTTTCAAAATCTTCCCACACTGTCCTGCTGAAGGACACAAAACCACGAGGAGGGCTAATACAAAAGTCAAAATCATTTAAGTTAAATTTAATTATTAATGGAAAGTGATCAGAGAATTAAGCTGAACTTGATACTGAAAAATTTGTATTAATATGATTGATAAAATTTGAACTTATCAAAAAATTATCTAAAAAAGAGGAACCATTTCGGTAAGTCGGATTACTATCGCAGATTCTAATAAAGTCATCAAAAAACGTTTGTAATCAGTTATACAAAATTTTGCCATTCGCATTATCGATAACATCATCCCAGTCTCTATTTTTAGAATTTAGGTAACCATCAACAAAAGTATTTTGAAGTTCTTCAAGAAGTCTATTGTAATTTTGATTAAGCTTTCTAATAATTTTGCAGAAGTGAAGTTGAACGGAATGTAAATACTTCCAAGCAATAATTTTGACTGTATCCATTAACGGATAATTTTAGTTCAATGAAACAATGTGGGAAACTTACACCTTAAATAAATTATGACGAATATTTTAATTTATTTTTAATCGCAATACTAACACCTAGCGACGAATTATCCCTTATAAAATTATTGTCCTCTAATGAGATATTATAACGATGCAAATTAGTCTCTTGAATAAATGCCATATAAAGGTCATGCTTATATCAAATTTTTATAAGGTCTATTTTTATACCCTAAACCTGTAAGGTCAGGGTATATTAACTCTGTGCAAACGTTTGTAATGCATAGAAATAAGCGGTATATAAAAGTATATATATTCTTGATCAGCGTCATCTCGTGAGCCGAGCTATCCATGTCCGTCTGTGTGTTGTCCGTAAACATAGGATAAGAAGGAGTTGAGATAATTGAATGAAACTTGATAAACATGGTCATCTGGACCCAAGGATCTGCACTATTCCAATATTTTTGGAATCCGTACACGGACACGCCTACCTCCCATACAACCCAAAAATTGAAAACTCCATAAATAAGCTTATGTTTAACTTACAGAGATCAAATTTAGTAATTATGTAGTTTATATTAAAACAAATATGTGTTTGAAAAATGAGATCATCCGATTAGGTTAGAAAGCTTATAAACTATAAGCTCATGTTTTACCTACAGAAATAAAATTTGATATGTACGTAGTTTATAACAACACAAATATATTTTTAAAAAATAGACATCATCCGGACACGCCTAACTCCCATACAAACCAATAAATTGAAAAATGCATAAACAAGCTAATAATTGTCTAACAGGGATAAAATTTGTTCATCAGCTCTCGCCAGGCGTCTCTGCTTCGCACGCGCCTTCTCCAATTTCTTTCACCTTTTTCGCTGGAGCTTCTTCATTCATACGAAAGACATGACCCAGCCATCGAAGTCGCTGAATTTTTATACGCTGAACTAAGTCAATGTCGTCGTAGAGCTCGTACAGTTCTTGGTTCGTCGCCAACTCGAGCAAGACCAAAGATTTGCGAAGAACTATCCTCTTAAACACCCCAATAGCGGCTGCATCAGTTTGCGAAGCCACCAATGCCTCGCAATGCCATAGAGAAGTAATGGTATGATGAGCGTCTTGTAGTGTGTTAGTTTTGTCGATCGAGAGAAGGCTCTGAACCTAATTGCTTACTTTGCCCGTAGTAGCACCTATAAGCAATTGTTATTCTTCGCTTTATCTCCAGGTTGTCATTGTTGTTGCTGTTACGGCGGTGCCAAGGTACACTCCTTGACAATTTCTAAGTTATATTTGCCTGCTGTAACATGGGAGCCAAGACGCCGAGCTACCCTATTTGCAGACAGCATATACTTTGTTTTGCCCTCGTTCACCGTCAAACACACTTTAGCTGATTCCTTTTCGATAGCGGCAAAAGCAGCAGTTACATCTCTCTTGGTTCTGCCGATGATATCGATATCATCATCATACGTAAGGAGCTGAACATCTTTGTAGAATATGATACCATTACGATGCACACCTACCTTTCGTACGATCCCCTCCATGATGAAATTGAAGAGATCGCATGACAGCGGATCACCTTGCCTGAAACCTCGTTCGGTATTTAAGGTTTCGGAGAGGTCATTTCCTACCTTGACGGAGCTGCATGTATTGCTCAACGTCATCTTGTAGAGCCTTATCAACTTTGCAAATATACCGAACTCAGACATTGTTGCGTACAGGTAATCCCGAATCGGGCAATCGAATGCAGCTTTATAATCGACAAAGAGATGGTGGGTGTTGATTTGATTTTCGTGGGTTTTTTCCAGGATTTGGCGTAGTGTAAAAATCTGGTCTATGGTGGACTTGGCAGGACGAAAGCCACACTGATAAGGTCCAATCAGTGTTTTGGTATGGAGCTTCAATCTTTCACACAATACGCTCGAAAGAACCTTGTACACGATGGACTTGGCAGGACGAAAGCCACACTGATAAGATCCAATCAGTGTTTTGGTATGGAGCTTCAATCTTTCACACAATACGCTCGAAAGAACCTTGTACACGATGAAAATAGACTTTTGAAATCGGATATACGGGCGTACAGGACTAAAGATCGTTAACATTGCTGGATGTTAAAGATGAGGTGTGGAATACATCTACTGATGATAGAGGTTCTTGCGTTCTACCCACTTCGAAGGTATTATCTTCAAGTTTCTTCTAAATAAAATTAGGTCCATCGCTTCTTGCAACAAATTTTGCAGAAATAGTGATCCAAATGGCATCACCAATTTTATAATTAATTGTTGGTCTTCTTTTTTATATGATTAGGTGTAAATAACTTTGAAGTGATGCAATAAATTATATTTTATTTGATTTTATTTTAATTTTTATTGAACAATAAGAAGAAATTTTAATTATGAAAAAACACACACGCCCCGCTCGCTTGCTATTTTATTTCTGTCGTTTTGTTTCTGGCCTGGTTGCTAGATCGCTAGAACATCCTCCGGCCTTGGGGCTCGATGCATCTCGAGGCTCAACAGTTTCAAGAGGAAGAACACACAGTTTCTGTATAGGTCGAGATTTATAACCGCTTCCAGTCCAAAGTGTCACATTACGCACAAGGCCATCTGGACCTGGATGCAACTCCGTAATGCGAGCCATTTTCCAAAGACTAGGTGGAGTTATTTCGTTTTTGATGACTACTAAATCGCCAATCTTCAGGTTTTGCTGGGCTGTACGCCATTTGGGGCGATGCTGAAGTTCATGCAGATAACTATCGCTCCAGAGCCTCCAGAACCTTTGTACGATTTTCTGTCGCATTTGCCAATAACTTAAACGGTTTTCCGGCCGTTCTATTGGTACTTGCTCGCCTAATGATGGCACCAGAGCCTCACCAATCAGAAGATGTCCAGGTGTCAAGGGATTTAAATCATGTGGATCAGCACTCTGTGCACATAAAGGGCGCGAATTAAGGATTGCTCCGATTTCTGCTAGTAGAGTCTGGATTGTCTCAACTGTCAATAAATGATTTCCCATAACACGCCGCAGATGATGTTTAACGAACTTTACTGCAGCTTCCCACAAGCCTCCTTGATGTGGGGCCGATGGTGTGATAAAGTGCCATTGCGTTTGTCTTTGTGAGAGTTGATCGAAAAGATCTGATGTCTGCCAAGACTGTAGCATACGACTTAGCTCTCTCTCCGCCCCAACGAAGTTTGTCCCATTATCGCTCCAAAGATGCTGGCAATGTCCATAGCGCGAAGTAAATCGGATAAACGCCATCAGAAATGCCTGAGTGGTTAAATCAGACACAAATTCCAAATGCACCACCTTTGATACCATGCACACAAATACCGCTATGTAGCCATTTATCACAACGTTGCCACGTCGTCGATCCGGTCTTACATGTATTGGCCCTGCGTAGTCAACTCCCGCATGAAGGAAAGGGCGTGCTGGACGTACACGGCATGGTGGTAAGTCTGCCATCATTTGCTCACTCGTTTTTGCCTTGAGCCGTTCACAGGTTACACAATCTTTAAGTAATGTTCGCGCTAGCGATCGTAAACCAATGACCCAATAATTTTGCCTCAAGGCGCTGATAAGCTGTTGTGGGCCGCAATGTAACAACTGAAGATGCGTCATTCGCGCTAGTAACCAAGCCAAGCGACTCTTTTTTGGTAATATAATTGGATTACGTTGAATCCAGGGTAGGTCTGCATTCTGTAATCGCCCCCGCATGCGAAGAACATTATTTTCGATAAAAGGTGTCAACATGCCAATAGAATTAGATAGTCGGGAACTATTTTCTGACTGTTCTTGCATGTGTTTACGCTGCAATACACGTATGTCCTCCTTAAAATGGTCATGCTGTTCCTGCTGAATCCAATGCCTTAATGACTCATTCAACTCCTCAACCCTCAGCGCAGTTGTCCTTCTTTCTGATAGTGGTGCTCGACAGTTCCGAATAAATCTTATTACCCACGATGTTACCCGAGTTAAGCGACTTATTGTTGAATAGCGGTACAAAAGCGATTGTTGATTGATGGCTATTGCATTAATGCTGGCAATTAATTGAACTTCATTAGATTTCTGGTTAGGGAAGAGCCGCACTCCGGCCGCGATAACAGTTTCTAATGAGCTTGAAAGTACATTTTTTTTCGAGCCTTGGCGACATTCTTTCCGTACTTCCTCCTCCAAACTTACTGAAAAGTTTTCCGGTGGAGGCGGCCAAGAAGTCTTTGGTTGTCGAAGAAATGCAGGGCCATGCCACCATATACTGGATGAAATAGGTTCTCTTAGAACAACACCCCTGGAAATAAGATCGGCTGGATTTTTATCGGTTGGCACGTATCGCCACTCACAGTTCAGTGTGCTGTCTCTGATTTTTCCAGCTCAATTTGCTACAAACTGTTTGAGTGTTCCAGTTTCACGTTTAAGCCAGCATAGGACAACCATCGAGTCAGTCCAGCAAGTGGATGAGATAATTTTTATATTATGTTGAGTATCAAATTCGGATAAAACTCGTTGCATTAGTTCGCCGAGAAGAGTGGCAGCGCGTAATTCTAGACGTGGTATGGATTCCTTGTTTAGGGGTGCGACCCTAGATTTCGATAACATTAAATTTGATAAGATTGCTTCATTTCTTTCAACGACTAAGTATACTCCTGCTCCATAAGCTTGCGAAGATGCATCGGCAAAACCATGCAGTGTCAATTTAGACTGTTGGTCATAGCCCAACCAACGCGGGATTCTTATGCGCTCAATGTCAACAATTTGAACAAATATATCTTCCCATGCAAGTCTTAGGGCTTCTGGAATAACAGAATCCCATGAAATTTTAGAGCTCCAAATTCGTTGCAAAAGAATTTTTGCCTTAACCACAAATGGTGATATTAGTCCATCTGGGTCGTAAAGTCGTGCTGTGACACTCAAAATCAAACGCTTGGTCCACCCCGAGGACGGAACAGTTGGCAGTGATTGAACCTTAAATTTTAGCTCATCCGTTTTTGTATCCCATTTTAGTCCTAGAACTGATGCCTCTGTACTCGAATTGATATCTACATCCTCATTTGCCGACATCGGGTCCAGAGCAATTTGAGTGGTGGTAGAGTTTGATCGCCATTTTGTCAGCTCAAATCCTCCCAACGATAAAAGTGTCCGCATTTCTAAGCACAGCCGCAGTAGCTCTGCCTCGCTCTCAGCTCCGGCCAAACAATCGTCCATGTAGAAGTTACTTAATACTGCTCGCGCACCAAGAGGCCATTTAGAAGCGTTATCCCTTGCGCATTGTTGCATCGCTCTTACTGCGCAAAATGGAGCTGAAGCCATCCCAAATGTAACACCTGTTAACCAAAACTCAGAGAGGTTTCCTGATTTGTCGCGCCAAAATATTCTTTGCAAGTCCCAGTGTTCTGGTGCAATTTTGACTTGTGGAAACATTTGCTTGATGTCTGCAGATATGCCATGAGCTTTGAGGCGAAAACTCCAAATTAAGTCTATTAAATCCTTTTGCAGCTTAGGTCCAATCATTTGGACATCATTTAGAGACAGTCCTGTATCTGTTGAACATGAGGCGTCAAAGACCACGCGAAATTTTTTCAGCACCGCGTGATGAGGAATGTAATAAGCCTGTTTGACTGGTTCCTTACTTGCAAGCTTTAACCAACCCTTATTAATGTAATCTTTAAGAAATGTATGATATTTTTCGCTAAGTTAAGGCTCACGCTTCAACCGAGCTTCTAGACGCAAAAAACGCTGCAGTGCAATTCCTCGGTTAGAACCTATACGACACCAATCTGGACGGAGAGGAATCTGCAAAACATAGCGACTCAAAGTTTGGTCGTAGCGATGTGTTTCTAAAAAGTGTTTTTCGCATCGATGTTGTTCTTCTGTCCACCTTGAATTGTCGTCTGGAAATGACTCTGATTCAAAGAACCTTTGGACTAATTGGTCGAGGTGAGGATCTTCTTCAGCTTCACTCAGAATAGATGCGGCAGCAGCCACTTCTGATCCGGTTGAAATTTTTCCAAATAGAAGCCATCCTATGCGACTCTCTTGAGCTATAATGCCAGATGTCAATTGTCGTATATTACCTTGTATAAGTTTTGCCCATACACCTACTTCTAATAAAATTTGAATTGGCCCAGGTTGATTAAACGTATGGTCGGCCAGTCGCACAGAAATGTCATTTGGAAGATTTTGATGACATAATGGTCTTTGAGGCAACGAAATTCCACATAAAACCTCTGGCACAACTAAGCAGGTTATTTTAATCAAGGGATTTTCACTATAAATGGACATCAAGTCAGTTGAAATAGATTTATCGAATATTTTAACTTCTGCCCCAGCTGCAGGAAAGATGCGCATAGTTGTACGGTATGTAGGGATTCGATATTGCGCAACGAAGTCTTTACTAATTAAGTTTACTTGGGCTCCAGTATCGCACATTGCCCTTAAAGTTATCAGTACTCCATTGTTCGTCAAAAGTCTTACTAACGCAGTTGCAAGTAAATCGAAGTATAGGTCAGTTGTTTGGTTTTGAGAATATGTTGAAGATTTCAAACGCTTTTTTGGTGGAGAATAACTTCTTTCTGTAATAACCCCGAGGCCGGTTTCACCTATAAGCTCTGATTGCTATTGATTTTCCATTAAGGTATCGTTGTTTGTAGCCGCCATCACAGCTCTATCGGCACCAGGCTTAGCGTTGTTAAATCTATAATCAAAAAATGCCTTTGGACATATAATACTATTATGGGCCTGTAAGCAGCGGGGGCATTTGCTTTGAGGCAGTTTCTAGCAATATGTCCTCGACGAAGACAGTTTTGACATAATCCTAGTTCTATAATTCGTCGAACTCTATCATCGCGAGACTTACGTAAAATATTTGAGCATTTATGAATGCTATGGTTACCACCGCAGCTTTGACATGGAGTGAAGTTGCTGGCCTGTGGAAAGTTGGTCCTTGCTCGCTCACGCAATGAATTCTTTACCATTCGATTTTCATTGTTACCATCCATGGATTGCATTCTTTGCATACAACCCTGCCCTAATAGACCACTGGCTCTACGTTCGAGCCAAGTGAAGAAGTCATTTTTGAGACTCGGTATGCGCTCCGTTGGTCGCACCATCTCCCACTGACTACGAGAAGTACTGTCAAGTCTAGATTCCAAAAATTTTAAGATCATTATATCACGTTGCTCGTCTGGAGTTAGCTGTTGTGCTAACATTCTCATACTGTTTCGGGTGGTATCAAGCATTCTACGAATTGAAGTGTAGTCTGCCTTTAACCAAATTGGAAGATCAAAAATTGACGAGCAGTGTGCTGCATGATACAGATACTCATTATCAAATGATGAACACAAAGTTTCCCATGCCTTTATAAAGCTGTCTTCTCGCTGAGGCCAAAAACCTAACACACCTGCAGCGCCATCCCTAACATAGCCTTGTAGTCGTCGTAACTTTTGCAAGTTAGTGAAATGCGGATTCTGAATTACCTCTGCATTAAAAACATCTCTGAATTGAATCCACTCGTTATGATCACCCCTAAAGGTTGGCAATCGATCTGCCAGTGGCAAATCAACATACTGCATCTGCAAAGCATTTGACTCATGGTTATTACCCCCCCTTACCAAAGATGAGCTTGGCTCCAATGCAGCTATTTTTTGACGCAACGTCGCTCGAACTTCTACATATGCATCCTCAATACGTGCATAAAGTGCATTGTGAGCCTCTTGTGATACCCGATCACGCGATTGCCTCTGCAGTAAGCCGAAATTGATCTCGAATTTCTGCCAAGCCGAGGTTACAATTTCCAGACGCGTTTGCATAATCTCCACGCTATTATTCTCATCTCGAACTGATTGTAGCCATTCTGATTGACGTTGAATCTGATTCGTTGCTTGATTAACGTCGCTTTGTACTCCGTCCATTCCATTATCGGTACCAAACCCCGTTGTATCAGATTGGTCACTCTCTGAAGCCATTTCATTTAAAACCACTTCTTCGGCCATTCGGTCTGCGCTGTTTTGAATCAAACCTAATAAAATAAAAGTATAATTAGTACACTGTGCGCTATCAAATAATCTTATTTTGCTCAATGAAATTCGCTCAAGTCGCTCTTTTTTTGTAATTCGCTCAAGTCGCTCTTTTTTTTGTAATTCGCTCAAGTCGCTCTTTTTTTTTGTAATTCGCTCTTATTTTTCTTTACGTTAAAATTCGCTCATTGAATTTGCACTTCGCTCTATTAACATACTTCGCTCAATTGTGCTCATAAAACTTACATAAGTTGCACTCAATTCGCTCGTCGGAAACCTTGTTTAATTCGAAACCTTGTATTATTCTTAACCTCAAATTTAGCTCTTTTTTTTTTTTAATTTTCTCATATGACTTCAACCATAAGAGTTCATAAAATTACAAAAGTTTTGCTCAATTCGCTCAAAAAAAAAACGTGATAAGTCGCTGTATCATACTTTCTGCACTTGTCGTTCTTATGAACTTGCTAAATTCACAAATTTTCAGAACATCAAATTATCACATATCAAAACAGCTGAAAATCGCACCTCTTTGTTCAATAAATTTATCATTTACCTTTAATTTTTGAATTTCTATAATTTGGCTCTCCTTTTAAGTCACTTTTTTTTTTTTTATAAAATACCTTTTTCAAAATTTATGTCGCTCTTCTTTTATTTTTCAATCGCTACCTTGATTAAAGTTTGCTCTCTTTCTTAATTTCAATAGCATAAATCAATAATTTTGCGAGCCTTGAATTACCGTCAGAATTTGCGGTCTTTGCCTTATTATTTTGATTTGCTCTTATTTTTGTTCTTGCTGCTTTTGTTAATTTTTGTGTGGTTGTTTTATCAACCATCGCACGCTTGGCTCTTGGCATTTTGTTCGCTGAAAATAAATGAATGTTAACATTTGATTCAAAGCCTTTATAGAAAAAATTATTTGACATTGTTTGCTTTCGAAAAATAACTTTATAAAAAAATATATTTGGCATTATTTGCCTTCGTACTTCACTTCAAAATGAAAAATTTTGAAAAAAATTATTTTGTTATCTTCTTTGACAGACGGCGGCGAAGGTATTTCGAGCTGACGCCGCGTCAGAGAGCACCTATGGCCGCTGACACAGTTTGTTTGCTATGACCGCTATTCACAAGCGTCAGATAAGCGCAATCGCACTGAAATGCACAAAATGCTTCACACATACACTCGCCCTCAGCAAAGGGCAATCAATGCATGGAAAAGTTGAAATCGAGTTGTTTCAATTTTTGCACTTAAATGGACTGTATTCGGCTCGAATGGACCAAAAATGTAAATAACTTTGAAGTGATGCAATAAATTATATTTTATTTGATTTTATTTTAATTTTTATTGAACAATAAGAAGAAATTTTAATTATGAAAAAACACACACGCCCCGCTCGCTTGCTATTTTATTTCTGTCGTTTTGTTTCTGGCCTGGTTGCTAGATCGCTAGAACATTAGGAATTATTTCGTTCATTGTCTTTAAGTTGTTGAACTTTTTAATCTTCCAAGATGTTAATTTTTGATGAAAAAATATTTAACTGTGGTGTTATTCTTCTACAAAATTTTCATAGTTAATAAAAGATGATAAAGCGTGTGAAATGTCTACAAGTATTCTTAGTTCTCTTCCAAAGATAAGAAAAACAGCTGTGTGACCTGTGTTTCTACAAACCACGGTTTTCATTACAAAGAGAATTGCAAGCTGATATTTATTCCAAGAATTGTGTTTATCTTCCACTAGTATGGATAATCGTACTTTTAAATCCAAATTTTTACGTCTACCATATTTTCCTGAGGATGATACAATGAAATTAATTGCTGATTAATTCCTTACGATTTAGTTAAATACTGCATAACCGCTGATATAAATTGTGGAACATTATCACTGATGACTTTTCTTGGTAATCCATAACGCAGAAGCACTTCGTTTAAAAGAATTGTTGCACAAATAACTGCAGTATCTTCCTTCAAAGGAAAAATCTCGATCCAGCGAATTGCAGTATCTTCAATTATAAATATATATTAAAAGTCATCGCTTGGTGGAATTAGTCCAAATAGATCAATGGCCAATACTTCAAAGAGTTTATTTATTCGACTTGATTGTAAATAGTCTGCTGGCTTATAATTTTATGGCTTATAACGTTAACATTTTTCACAGCTTTTGATAAGCTGTTTGATGTCCTTTGTCATTCGTGGCCATGAAAAATGCACAGTGAAATTCTTCAATAATTTCATTACGATTTTGGATGGGTACCACTAATTGCGCACTATCTTTTTCGGTATTAACGTAACGATAAAGAACTCCATTATTTATTAAATAACCAACAGATACAAATTTCTTGGCGAGTGCGTCACTTTCAACATTCATGGATTCAAGGTTGTTAATAATTTTAGCAAGTTCTTTGTCCTTAAGTTGTTCAACAAACAATAATAATAAAATGCCCCGGGAAAATTTATTTTTGGTTGGTTCTATGAAAAACCAAATACTCGGCTCTAAACAACCATAAAATCAAGATGTACTTACGGCCGGTTTGTTCACAGAGTTATAAATTTGCTTCTCTAAATGCGCATTTACCCATACAAAAATCTGTCAAGTTAATTCACTTAAATGCTACTTCTAATGAGCATTTAGCAGCTTGCGACCCTGATTCGATATTCGAAAAACTGCTACTCGCTACTTTTTGCTCATCTCTGACTTGAACTCGTTTCATTAGTTGTCAATTTTGTTTACTGTCAGATTTTTTTGCTTAGGCTGTGTGCCAATCGGAAACTTTTGACTCGGATTGATACTCAGGAGCTGGTTTACATTAGCCTCACTCAACCGGCTCATTTTGATGTGAGTACGCTGTAAAATGTTCACACACATAACTTGCCTCAATTTGAGTCTGATGTACTGGAACCAAAAATTCTTTACTTTCCGGCATTTATAACGCTTAATTTTGTATGTTTATTCCAATTAAGCACATTTATTTATTATTTAAATTGGTTTCACATATAAACATTACGCTAAAATAGCGCAACTCAACAAAAAGACCAAACAATGACGAATGTCATTAAAAAGAAACTACAAGTGAGTCGAGAAATTTTAAAGATTTTGAAACTCTCGCCTCACGTAACATTTCACCTTCCCACTTCCTCATCTTTTCTAAAAGCATCAAAGTGAGTCGGTTGAGTGAGGCTAATGTGAACAGGGTCCAGGGTATAGTATAAATTTTGACAAGAGGGAAGAGAATTTTTGACACAAGCGAAAATTAAAAAAAAGCATGTCTTAGTTGCATTGAAGTTTAAAAAAATTAAGAGGAGGGTTGTGTAAAATATATTAGCTACATTATTTTGACTTTTTTTTCTGAAAAAATAGTATTGCTTGATGATGTTTCTGGATGCTGTTAATATTCAGAATATATTAATTTTTCTTTAAAGCAATGTGCGTGCGGTGGTGTAGTGCTCAAAATGTAATGTAAATAAGGATTTATAAATGTAATTATAGAGTATAAATATACAGTATTTTGGATTTTGAAAATTTTACCTTCAGGTAAATTGCACACAAATGGGGAAATAAAATAAGAGCCACACATTATTAAACAAAGAGCCGCACATATCTATTGATGGTTTAAAGTATTTTTCCAGCAGGTCTTTTCTCCAATATAATTTTTTTTTTAAATTAGTCCTTTTTTGTTATTCGGTTTAAGCAATTCTGTCCAAAAATATATGACAGCCGTCCATACTTTTCCAATGGTATATTTATAACGAAGATTGTTTAAGAAATAATAAAGTTATTTGAAGTTTTGTGAAAATAATCTAAAAAAATACATGAAAACATTATTATCATTAATCCAATTGCAAATATTTTCAAATTTTTGATGCAGATTGACCGAAATTTTTCAGGCCTATAACTTGAGTTAGTTTATTTGCTTACAACTTTTACACTTTTTAATATATACATATATGGAAAAAATGATTTTTGGAGGTTTTTGCAAAATGGTATAGTTTACTGACGGATTTCGGTATAGCCAAAATATTTTGTGAATCACCGTAAAATACATCAACGTTAATTTTAGAATGGGTACAACTGGAACTTTTTTCAAAGCACGTGTTCAAATTTTGTATGGTTTACTAAAAATTTGCAACTGCGGGTGTTGCAAGGTCAAGACTAAGTGAGATTTTTTTGGAGTGCGTGTTAAGTTTTAAGGTTTTTTGGTTCGGTGGACAAAATTTTAGCACTGCAACTGATTTTTTTTTTTTCATTAGTATATTTTATAAATGGAAGAAAATGATATCAAAAACATGTTGAATGAAAATAATTATGAATAAATCGATGGTTAAGTACACTAAACTAATAAAAGAAAAATTTTACATGAGCAGAAACGTCGATTTTGTTATTACATTTCAATACATTTCAGTAAAAAATACTAATTTGAACTACATATGAACTGAGCAGCATTCATTGGTTATGCATTTTCAACAAATTAACACAATATAGATATTATATTGACGACGACCTATTTTTGTCAAAAGACCCAATGATTTTTTGTTTCATACATGTTTATACAACTATTGCTTTAATAATCTTATTTTACGCAAAGCAACAGTATTTATTAAACATATATAATTTTGAATAAAAAAAGTATTAGAAAACGCAGCAGTTAACTTTTCATGCTTCATTTGGCACAGTAAAAATGACAATTAAATTTCAAAAGACATAAATATTGTTCAACTCAGAATTTTCCTTCCTACCACGAGTGAAAAGTTTCCGATTGGCACACAGCTTTATAAATGTTCGGCATGTTCGAATACTTGTCAATGCATGTTCGAATACTTGTCAATTTAAATTCGCATTTTACGCTTCTCCCTAATGTGAACACTTGACATTTGGTTGAATTTTCGAACTTCTAAATGCGCATTTAGAAATCAGTGTGAACGTACTATTAAAGTTCGTTTCAAATTGATATTTAACGAGTTCTAGATGACTTTAATATAAAAGTAACAAAATCCAAAATTAGATATTCGTTTAGCGCAGGATATATCTGATACTTTAGTATAAATATTATGTTTGAACGATGAATATTATAGGCTGTAGGTATGACCTTAAAAAAATTTGTTAAAACAACTGCATACAAACCGCGCTGTAAGACGTAATTCTACGTAAAAAAAGGCATTTTTTGAGATACGAACAGTTTACTTTTTTTTTGAAAAAGTAGGCAACTCTAGCAAAAAAATTCCAAAAGTATTTTATTTTTTTATTAATAATCGCTTTTCAATTGCTTTCTAACGATATTTCATTTACAAAAATAGGCGTAACAAATGACAGAGGTATGATTTATTGAAAATGACTCCATTTTCAAGATTTTCACTTTGATCAAAAATTGCTATCTCCATAACTTTAGAAAAAATTGCGACATAAAAAAATAACTTCTATTCTTGTTATAGAAGTGGAAAAGGAGCGTGAGGTTAATTTTGGGAAAAAAAAATTTACTTAGGCTTGGAATGGCCGGCATAAGTTCAGCATAAGTAAATTATCAAAATAATTAAACCAAATATAAAAAAATATAAAACCAAAACAAATTTCGTTTAGTTGAAAAACGAAGTTATCATAAAATAAAAATGCATTTAAAGTTAATTGAAAAATATGATCTTATATGTTGTTTCTAAGATAAAGTTGGCATTTCCGATACATTAAATACCGTAAAAAATTTGAATATACGGTAGGAATCTGAGCGGAGCTCGGTCGCCCAGGTACTTAGTTTTATATGTGCTATTTACAGAATAAATACTTTGTAAAAGGCACAGCTACACGGAAAAAAATTGACAAAAATTACCAAAATTTACAAAATGCGAAAAAATTAATTTTAAAGCAAAAGCAAAACATACAAAATGGAAAATTGATTCATTAACTTACAAAAAAAGAAAAAGAAATAACCCCCAATAAAATGAAATAACCCCCAAAACGAATTTGTTTGGGGTTATTTCATTAAGAAATAAAGCCCAAGAAGAAAATGAAATAAGACCTTAACTTAACTTAACGAGGGAACATCCAAACAATTGTGTGTTAATGCATATGAATCCTTCCTTCCTTCTTGTACCACGTTTCCGTTGATTTTACGAAATTAGTCCCAACAAATACCGAGCTTTATAAAGTAAAAAATAAATAATAATAATATTGGGCACAAATTAAATGGCACTTATTTTTTCTTAATAAGACTTTTTATATTATATTTATTTATAAATTTGTTACTTTAACAATTAACAACATTTAATTTCAGATAAAGAAGAATTTTGAAAATTCGTTCAAGTTTTTTATTCAATACTTCTATAAATAAAATAAACTAAATCACTTTAAATAAAGCTATCGAATGACAGCACAAAACAATTATTAAAAATTCAATACACCAGAAAAAATAATTTGGAAAATAACAATTTACTTAAAAATGCATCGCTTATAAATTGGTTCATCTTTTCTTTTCTTATTTCATTTTGGATCATCACATTTCTTATAACATATTTAATAGAATGAATGTCGTTTTCATTAAGTTCTATTTGTATTTTTTTAACAATATTTTTACTTTAAAAAATATGACATTGGAAAAAGTTGCGAATTAAAATATTTTTTATTTATTTAAACAACCGAAATTGAATCACCGCTTCGGCTCACAATTTAAAGTTCATTTGATATTTCTTAGGAGAAGTTTGGAATTGCCATCTTTTACATTAACTTAAATCGATACTACCATCCAAAGAATTAAACGGAATAATTCCATTACAATTCCTTCATACTAAATATTTTAAAAAATAAAAGGCAAAGAAATAAATTCTATTATTTAGGACGATTTAAAGCTGAATTCCGCTGTTGTTTCCGTAAGCGATGGTTGTTGCAGTGTAGAGGTGTGACATCGCACTAGTTGAATTGTATTGTTTGTGAGAGTGCAGAGCTATTTGAATGATTTGTATATTTGCCATGCACAAAATGCTGCTGAAAGCAGTGTGACACTACGGTGCATATACTTTGATTTGTTATTTGAAGTGTAGCCTAATATTACAGGTGATGAAACATCTGCTAACGGAAGCTTTGCCATAACGGTTTCATCATTTTCAACCTGAAGAATAAATAAATTATCAGTATTTGTATAAACTTGGAAACAATTTATATTTTGTTGTACTGTTGTGAAAAATGTGCATGATATCGATGATATTAAATAGACACAAAAATATTTAAAAAATGTTTGACTGTCAGGGGCCCTATTCTGTACCTGTGGGAAAAAGCAGTGTACACAAAATTGAAAAAAGCACATTCACTGGGTGTGTACATTTTTTAAATTCTCGCTACTCAGTAAACTAGAATGTACACAATCGAGCTGAATAAAAAAATCAAGTTGCTGAATAAAAATATTTGACAGTCATTTTGAAAATAGTGATATAAAAATAATTTTTTTTAAAAAAATGTTCAATTCTAAACATACCCAACCGACCATTTGAAAAGCGAAAGGCAATTGTACTTGAGAATAAGCTTTATAAAAACACTTGGTTTAACAAGCTTGATAAAAAGATAAATCTATACATGCTTGATATTCATAACTGACATAACATTCGCTGCAGAGAAAACAGACCTTTTTTTAAAAATTCATAACTCAGTAAAAAACAAACATTTTTCCAAAATTATTTTTTATTATTGTAGAGAATTGAACAAATTACAAGAAAAAAATTAAAAAAAAAATTGATTTTTACTCCAACATGGTTTTAAAGAGCTCCAAACTGGCGGCAGAGAAAAAAACGGGGCCTCGTGGTTGCAGAGCTGGGAGTCGCAAAAATTGTCCGATCAAAAAAAAAAAAATTTCGTCAAAAATGAACCCGCTAGTGCCGGGTACGAAAAACAAAGAAAAAAAAGTTAAAATTAAAAATGCGATCTCACTAATCCGGCTGTTACTTTTGAACCCGTAGGAATTTTTTCATGAAATTTTTTTTCTTAGAATCTTAAGAAAATTTACTAAAATACAAAATACAAAAAAAAAGGCCAATGTCATGTTCCCCTTACATATGCACTTATATATAACAATACTTTATTAAATATGACTGGGAATCAGTTGTTTTATGCAATACAGTCTCTAACTATTTTTTTTCTGTCAAATAAAATATATTGTTTTGATGAACATACAATTTTTTATTGAATTTAGATTTTTTAGATATACAGTTGCAGCTGTATATTTATGTATGCATGTGCATATGCATACAATCTATGCTATGTTAATAAAACATTATTTTTAAGTTAATTCTACAGATGCAAAAAATAGCTTAAACAAGTAAAGAAAGTCTAAAGTCGGTCTAGCACGACTATGAAATACCCTAAACCTACTTCTCCAAAATTCAATAAAAGTATTAAAAATGGGTGTGTCCGTGGTCGCCCAAAAAAAGGATAGTAAGCTTTTCTATACATTTATTCATATAATATTATTTTATAAGCTTATTCTACAATTGCAAGAACAAGCTAATAACAATCTTGCCTCAGTAATGTTATAACAAGGGTTTCGTTTTGATTTTTCTACAATTACTGTGATATACATTTTCAATAGATTCTCAAGCATTTTTCAATCTTAAGGCTTATGTTGCTTAGCTTGTTATAATATTACTAGTTCTTTCCCGTCAAAAATTATGGGCCCGGTTTTAATAAAGACAAATATGAAATATTTAGAAATCAGCGATGCTCACATATTCGATTTTAAATTGTGCAAATAACATTTTTCAGTTCCATATTTATAAAATACATTAAAGTAAAAACGTAAACTATAGTAGGTAAGACAAAATAAGTTTAAAAATGTTTGTAAAACTGAAAATTAAAAAAATTAAAAATATATGAAAAATTTTTGAAATTTCAATAAATCACAAAACAAAAATGCCTAAAATTTGCTATGGAATTTTGTAAAAAAAATTCCAAAAGATAAAATTTCAACCGTGATGTCAAACGAGTAAAGTCGAGATTTTTTTTGGTTGTCTGCTCTAATTACGAATTCCTCGTGGCAAAAAGAAAAAGAAAAGTGTTAATATATTAAAATATCTTAAATAAAAAGAAAACATATAAGAAAAGTTAATTGCTACTTGATGTGCTTGTTTTTTTAATCTTAAAGCACGATTTTGATGAAAATCTTGCGCAGTAACATAACCTCACTCGCCTAGCGCCTGTAAAGCCTCTGCTGCTGCTGTTGTTCTTTTGTTGCTGTTCCGTTGAAATATCTAAAACAAAAAGAAAATATTTAAGAAAAGGTTATTGCTACTTGATGTGCTTGTTTTTTAATCTCAAAGCACGATTTTGATGAAAACCTTCTTGCGCTATAACATAACCTCATTCGCCTAGCGCCTGTAAAACGTGTGCCTCTGCTGCTGCTGTTGTCTTTTGCTGCTGTTTGATTGGATTGTATGCTGCTGCTTGTGCTGTTGTCGGCTGATTGCTGTTTGTGCTGTTGTCTGGGTGGACCTTTCCTGTTCCAATCAATAACAGAACATGCCTCTTCTATGCTTTCATTGCAAAGCGAACTGCACAAAAACATCAGGATCATGTAATTGTGGTATATGTGGACAATACTTTCACCCTGCCTGTGCTATGGAGATTACGCCGCAAGTTACCTCTGCGATGATGGATGTAATTCGCAAAAGCAATGGTGCTATTATTTATCGGTGCAACATTTGTACAAGCTCTCCACCTTCACGTAATACCATACAACAAGATGACATCACCACTAGACTTGTCAATATGGAGCGCCGCTTGTCTGAACAAATTTCTCAAGACGTAACATCACAGCTTACCACCATCAAGAACGAATTATTGAATTGCATTGCAAAAGTTAAATATGTTGAAGACAGCACTTTAAATAAACTTGCTGATTTAGAAGCCGATAACAATAACTTACGCAGACAACTTAATAGAGGTGATATAATTATCAGTGGTATTCCGGCACAGCTTGTAAAGGAGGAGCTTTATATTGTGCCTATAAAAATTGCAAAACTGTATAACATTGATTGTGCATCTTCTGATGTTAACTTCAGTACTTTCATCCGCAGAAAGAATGCTCTCCTTGTTAAGTTTAACTGTATAAAAACTAAAGATCTAATAATGAGGAAATACCACGAAAAACGTGACTTAATACTAAGTCAAATTCTTGAAACGGACATCAACTCAAGGATTTATCTCAACGACCACTTAACGCCATCTGCTTCGAAACTTCAGTTTGGTTGTCGAAAGCTTCTCAAGGGTGGCAAAATTAAATCATTTAAGCTTATCAACTCGGATGTTCCTGTGGCAAAAATTGTTATGTTCGACGGAGGAGAGAAGGTATTGAACTTAACTCAAGTCAACAAGCTGCTAGTAGACCAACAAGCAGAGATCATCGTTCCTGATAACTAACAAGTATTCAATTAATTATAATAGCATATGTATACACTTTTAATTTATTCAATCTTCTACGCTAAGCGGAAAAAGTTACATTTTCTTTTTTTATTTCAACACCTCGATGTTTTCTATATCATTATCTAGATTAAAAATAATATGAAGCTGTATTTCAATCCTTTGTAAACTAGTAGAACAGCCTTCATTTTTTCTTTTTTGTAATTGAAAAATTTGCTACCTTAATTTTTTTTATTGAAATCGTTCTATTACATAAAAAATTTATAATACTCTTTTTGAATTCATTGAAGTAAAACTTTTAAAGTTTAATTTTTCTTTTTTTATCTTGCTGCTATGTTCACAGTCTAAGAATTTACTGTGCAGACAATCTATATTTGAAAATTGTTAAAAAGTTTGTTGAATTAAATAGAATATAATCATATAGTAATGATGTTAAGGGGTCCAGTATTTATATTTTTAAGTAAAGCACGATTATGGGGATATGTTTTCTATTCACTTATCAATGAATGATAATCTTGGTACAGTGGCTAGCAATAACTTTATTTTGAGTTCTGTCTTAAAGCCAGATACATTTAATATTGCTCACTTTAACTGCCAAAGCATTGTACCATGCCATAATTCCACCAAGCTCGATGAAATTAGGTGTGTTCTTGAAGGCGGGTTTCTGGATGTAGTGGGAATTACTGAGACATGGCTTAAGGACTACGTGTCGGATGATGCAATTGCGATAGACGGATACTATTTGCATAGAAATGATCGTGTAAGTTCTAGAGGTGGTGGTGTTTGCATGTATGTTTCAAACAAATTTAAATCTCGTGTATTGCATGTAGAAAGAAATGAAGGAATATTTGAAGCGCTATTTGTAGAGGTAGCGGTTAATCCACACTTAAAGATTCTTGTGGGGATTATTTATTTGCCTCATGGGAATTTTTCTGTTTGTGAGGATTTGTTAGGAGATATGACGCTACAATTTGGCCAGGTGATCTACATGGGTGATTTCAACACAAATCTATTTCATATTAATCCGAATATTGCTGTAAGAAATTTTTGTTTGAATTTTAATATGAATGTTGTACACAATTGTGCGCCAACGCACTTTGACATTCAGCACCAAACAACATCGTTGATTGACTATTTTTTAGTATCGGACAGTAACTTAGTTGTGGTACAAGGCCAATTTCAAATCCCAGCTCTAAATTCTCATCATGCGTTAATATACTTGTCTTATAAATTACATATAACTCGCCACCCAACTAATTTTTTTTACAGAGACTATAAAAACATTAATTTTGAACAGTGTTTTCTTGATATTCAGACACAGGACTTTAGCCCAATATATAGAACCTCTGATCCTAACATTCAGCTTGAATGTGTGAATAATATTATTTTAGATTCTTTTAATACGCACGTGCCTTTGAAACAATTTCGACAAATAAGTCAAAATAATTGGATGCGTTGTGATCAAATAATATTAGCAACAATTAAAAGAGATTTAGCATGGCGGGCTTATACTGAGGGCAAAAATGAAACCAACTGGAAAATTTATTGTGTCTATCGTAACAAATTGAAGGCTACTATTAGAAAAGTACGAAACAGAGTTTCAGTGAATTTTTTTTCAGATTGCACTCCTATTCAAATGTGGAATAAATTAAGGAATGTAGGGGTGATTGAAAGTCATCACAATCACACTTCTTTAGATGTCGAGGAGCTAAACAACAACTTTGTATTGCCACCTTTAACATACTCCCCAGATCTAAGCCAGCTTAACGCAGAGTTGCATGGAATGTTTTCATTTCGAAGTGTTAATGAGTATGAGCTCTGGAAAGCTGTCACGTCTATAAAATCCAACGCAATTGGAGTGGATGGAATTTCCTTGAAATATTTGAAAATCATTTTCCCCATTATTTCTCAACATCTTTTGTTTATGTACAATTCAATACTTACAACGTCAGTTTTTCCAGATAAATGGAAAGTGGCTAGAGTTATTCCAGTTCCAAAGAAAAATAACCCAGAGACTCTTTTAGACTATCGCCCCATTAGTGTTTTATCGGTATGTTCTAAAATTTTAGAAAAGATTATAAATCAGCAAATACTTAAACATTTGAACTCTAACAGACTTATTTCTAAATTTCAATCAGGCTTTCGAGAGAAACATAATACTACCACACTGATGTTGGATCTTGTTGAAAAATTAAGAACGAATGTTGATAAAAAATACACCTCAATACTTATTTTTCTTGACTTTAGTAAGGCATTTGACTCAATTGACCATAAGATTCTCCGAGCTAAATTGTTAACCCAGTTTTTATTTACGACCACTGCCACTGATCTTGTTGTTTCATTTCTGAAGGGTCGAATGCAGTTTGTTGATTATGAAGGGATGACTTCTTCAACACTACAAATTCATAGAGGGGTTCCGCAAGGATCAATACTTGGTCCGTTGCTTTTTATGATGTATATAAATGATATATTTAGCTGTCTTACGTGCTGTAGTGCTCATGTATATGCAGACGATGTTCAATTGATAGCATCGAGAAAAAATGATGATATTACGAACTTTGCTAACGATATAAATATTGACTTAAATAATATTTTTAATTGGTCGTTGCTAAACTGCGTTAGTTTAAACCCGACCAAGACGAAAGCTTTATTAATTTCTTCTAATGTGTATGCATTTCCGAATATCTTCATAAATAATGAGTGCATTGAGTTTGTTTCCCACTACAAGTCTCTCGGCTTTTTTCTTGACAATCACCTCACATTCGATTTTCACATAAACTCCTTAATATCAAAAGTTTCCTTTGCGCTGCGAAAACTATATAATATAGGTTATTATTTACCCATACATATAAGAATTAAAATTGGTCACGCTTTATTTATGCCGATATTCTTGTATGGGTTGGAACTTTATACTGGTACATCACAGAGAAATATTGATAAATTAAAGCGTTTGTTACATCGGGTAATGCGATTTGTGTTTCAACTTCGTGTTCATGACTCAATATCGGCCTATGTTTTACGATTTTTAGGACACAGTTTTGATGATTATATAAAAATACGACTCCTAATTCTGTTTTACAAGACTATTAAATTCAATACGCCAACTTATTTAACTGAACATTTTATCTTTTCTAACTCATCCAGAACGCATTCTTTAATATGTCCTACTTTTAATTCTTTAATTATGCAAAGATCTTATACAGTGCGAGTCTCACGGCTTTGGAACACGTTGATACCATATGATGAACGTGGGTTTTCTAAAAGTATACTTGTTTTTAAATCTATCATTGAAAGCCACATTTGAAATTGAACTTTAATTTACATTTAAATTTGATTTTATAAATAAATTCTAACGAATGTATTTGCTAGCTATTGTTATTGTTATTGTTTTCGTTGTATTATTTTTAATGTAACATTTTCTCATAGTCGTGCTGGGCGGGTAGAATAAGCTTTAATGAAATATAACTTTATGAATTATCAGTAGTTGAAATAAGATATATCAAAAACAATTAATGATTTTTTTAACTATTTATCTCATTCATCTATTATTGTATTTATGTCATCACAACAAAATTTGAATTCACTATGTAATCGATTTGGCCTTATTGGCTTAAAGGTTATAAATAAAATCTAATAAATAAAAAAAAAAAAAAAAATAAAAAAAAATCAAGCGTTCCGCACTCACATTTTACGGAATTATGTTATAGTAATTCTCAAGCATTTTGGTAGGTTGGGTAAATAAACATCACTATGGAAAATAAATGTTTGTTTGTATGAATAAAAATAATTGTTCAATGAATGTTGACAAAATTTTTAAAATTAAAATCAGAAAAATTGCCGGGCATTTCAAAACAACAGTTTAACAACCAAAATAAAAAACTCACTGAAAAAAGGTCAGTGAGGAAAATTTCTTGATTGTGTACACTTTTTTTAATAATAAACTAATTTTCAAAGCTACTTAATCAGAAAGTCGTTGTGCACACAAAAAATCGTGTACACTGCTTTCTCCACTGTTAGAGAATAGAGCCCCAGAAATCTACAAGAAATAAATTCTTGAATAAATTTAATTTGAAATTAAAAAAAAATCTGATAAAAGCCCTAATAAAATGTGTTTTCTTCGCACTATTCGCTTTGCATACAGTCTTTAAATGTATAAGCTTCACATCTACCTTTTGTGACGACCACAAACCTTTTTAAAGGTTTTAATATGATTTTTTTCGAATTTCAACTGCTGTTTTCTAAACTTTAAATGGGATTTCTGACTTTTAATTGTTTATTTTTGAATTACACTTGGAAATAACGTAGTGTTGGTTTTGGGGATTTAATATAAAGGTTGATCCAAAAAGAGCTTCCTACTTTGATTTCTAAATAAAATACATAAAAATCAATGTTTTGATGCCAATCTTTGTATGAAATGATAGTTCTTCCTACAACTCAATGTGTAAAAATTATTTCCTTCAAATGTACCCACGCCTAGCTCTTAAATGGTCCATTCTGTGGGTCCAATTTTCGATAAGCTAATACGTTTTTGCAGGACGGCACTGAGCAACATCAGCAGCGCCGTGAAAATCGGGTAGGACCTCTCCCCTACATTCGATACCAAGCGACGTTTCAGACATGGTGATTCTTTATCGTGCGATTTTTTAATATACACTCCCGCTCAAAAAAACGCCAACTTCTTATTCTTTTATATTTTTGATTTTATTTTATTTATTAAGTAAGTAATGTTTTTTTGTTAAGCTCAGATATTAAGTTTACAATTTTATTAAATACTAGCTGGTACCCGGCGCGTTGCTGCTGTCCTTGTCCAATGAAATCCAATTAAAAAAATGTGTCTTATTAGCGCGGAGTCACACACATTGCACAATGCTCATTCTAGCATTCCATTAGCAGGACACCACCAAATAGTAACTCGTTTCTGAGTTTAAATGTTCTGTGACTTTTTCTTCTAAAGCAATTCTGTATCGAAAACTTTAATTGCATAAACAGAGCTACGCCCCGATTTCCAAAACCCGTGTCTGTTTTATAATTGAAAGTCCTGAGCAATCAGTTGCTTTATACTGAGTTTCATTCTTATACGACATTTAGTTCCAAATCTATGCGATATAAAAAAAATGTAATTTTATGGGCGATGCCATGCCCCTTTCCAAGGATCGCTCAAATTTGATAGTC
The DNA here is from genome assembly GCA_958299015.1 of Tetanocera ferruginea. NCBI lineage: Eukaryota > Metazoa > Arthropoda > Insecta > Diptera > Sciomyzidae > Tetanocera > Tetanocera ferruginea. The sequence continues at coordinate 59,449,844 of OY282644.1, read as the reverse complement.
TAAAGGCACGACTCAATAGTTAGTTCGTACCGAGTTTCATTGATGTGACTTATAGACGAAAGTACTACCGAAAAATTTGTGTTCTTGAAAAAGTGCAACGCACCTCGCGGGTGAGAGGGTCAAAAATACTTTACGACCTATTCTCATACCTAATAAGTACACAAAAAACAAGCACAAACACCGTGACACGAGATTTTTATATATTAGACAATAAATTCTGATATATGTAAAGATTACAATTTTTTAAAATATTATAAAAATTAAAAAAAAAAAAACAAAATGGCCTTGGCTTGAAACCGTCTGAAATGTTATAATAAAATACATTTCCTTTTGTCACTTCTTTATTTTCATATTATTTAAAGGGAACGTGACACCTTCAAACATTTTTGTTTTTGTCCAAAAAAATTGACAATTTTCGAAAAAACGCCGCCATTTTGTTATTTTTCAACCAAAATTGTTTCTATTAGTTTATTCATTCCTTGGCGGTTTTGATGTTGATTAAAACCCCGTTCTTTGTTTTTTTTCCGATGTCCCAGTGAGTTGTAATCACGCCCGCCATGGTTTTTTGATTTTTTTTTAAATAATTCCAGCACACTAAAAAAATTCCAAAATAAATTCACACCGGTGAGCGGATATTTACATTTTTTACACCGAACGGTGTTAATTTACACCGCTTACCAGGTGTGAAATGACAAACTTATCCGATCGGTGTGAAATAAGAAAATCAATGGAGAAAACAACTTAGAAATCACATTATCATTGAGAAACGAATTAAAAATTGAATTTTCACAAGACTGAAATTGAAAAACTAGAATTAGAAGTCATGTTCGGCAAAGCAGTTTCGACAAAAACGGACATGAAAACTTTTAATTCCATTGTAATAAAATAAAAAAAAGGTTTAAACATAACTTAATCGAAATCTATTTTTGAGCATGTGTGCCATTTTATTTGGCATATCATTATTTTTTATAGCAATTATAAATATTAAAAAATTACACCGTTCGGTGTTAAAAATTATTGTTTTGAGTATTCTATATAAACACCTAACGGGGTTCAACACAAACATCCGATCGGATATTTACTTATTTGCACCGATCGGAGTAAAAAAAATAAACCTTGTCGGATATTATATTCTAGCACCTTGACTCGGTGTTTTTTAACACCGAACGGCGTAGGACTCCCTGGAACACCGATTGGTGTAAAAATTCTATAAAAATTTTTTAGTGTGAGTAAATAAAAAAATCGCATAAATTTTTTTTTTTTGTGTAATTTTTTTACTAGAAAATATGTATTTAATTTTTCATTTTTAAAAAAATGATATCTTATTTTTTATTCAACTTATAGGCATTTTAAAACATTAAAATACATTTTTTTGAAGGTGTCACGTCCCACAGTGGTAAATAAGTGGCATTAAATATAATTTTTCAACATTCGATAGTGCTAATTTTTTTTTTAGAATTGCATATAAGATTTTTTTTCAGGATTTGCTCATTTTGCTATAAAAAGAGGACATCAAACTGAAAAAATATAAATATTTTTTTTTTAAGAAATTAAAATGCATATCCTCAGGGTCAATTTATTAACAAAACCAAGCATTAAACAAGTAAAGAAAGTCTAAAGTCGGTCTAGGCCGACTATGAAATACCCTAAACCTACTTTAATAAAAAAAATAATATTATTGAAACACGCCAATTTTCAATAATATTATTTTTTTTGCGTTCGTGGGCGGATGAAGCCTATATTTTATATGCATTTAAATGTTGAAGAAAAATTTAAACATACCAAGTTTTATTCCTGCAGTTCACAGTTATTGCCTTTATTATGCTTTCGCTATGGGAGATGGGCGTGTTCATGGACGGATTAATCTCAATTTTTGAACACACCTTAATTTTGGTATAAAATACATACATACCAAATTTGATCTCTCTGTGACTAACATAATCTTATTTATTGCGTTTTAAATTTTTGGGTTGTGTGGGAGGTGGGTGTGTCCGTGTTGATACAAAACACATACACACAAAATTTTATTGTTGTAGGTTAATTATGAGCTTATTTATTGCGTTTTCAATTTTTGGGTTGTATGGGAGGTAGGCGAGTCCGTGGGCAAATGATGTCCATTTTTTTAAAAATTCTTTGGTTTGTCATAAAAACCATAGTTCCCAAATTTTATCTCTGTAGGTCACGCAGGGGCTTATTGATTTCGTTTTCAATTTTTGGGTTGTATGGGAGGTGGGCGTGTCCGTGAGCAGATTACACCCATTTTTCGAAGACATCTTTGTGTTAATACAGAACACATACACACCAAGTTTTATTGTTGTAGGTTAATTATGAGCTTATTAATTTCGTTTTCAATTTTTAGGTTGTATGGGATGTAGGCGTGTTCGTGAGCGGATTCCAAAAATATTCAATAGTGCAGATCCTTGGGTCCATGTGACCATGTGTACCAAGTTTCATCTAATTATCTCAACTCCTTCTTCTTATCCTGTGTATACGGACAACGCACAGACGGACAGACGGACGGACGGACATGGATAACTCGACTCACGTGGTGACGCTGATCAAGAATATATATACTTTTCTATACGAATAATAGTATAGAGTATCGTGTGCGAAACATTGAACAAAATTAAGAGAATTTACGCATTGCAAGGCAATTTTTTTTCGCGGCGCGCAGCGCGTACATTGATTCGCGCATCGTTCACAAATGTGCTCGATGTTATAACCATATTACCAACATTTGACCCGATAAATAAAACGATAAGTTCGGTACAATTTATAACAAAAGTTGAACAATTAAAACAGGTTAATGGTTGGGACGACAAATTTGTGCTATTTGCCGTGCAAGCTTAATTACAGGGTATCGCGAAAATGTGGATTGATTCTTTGTCTCACATTTTTTTTAGAATGGGTACAGTTTGTTGATTTTTTTTTAAAAGAGTTTCCATCAATAATTAATTCGGCCGATATACATATTGAACTAATGAATACGCGTCGAAGTGCTAAGGAAAGGCCTGAAGAGTTTTTTTATAAAGTTATCGCTATTGGTCGACGTGGCAACTCGGACGAGCAGTCACTTATAAAATACGTAATAAGCGGTATGAATGACGCGGATTTAAAAAAGACACTGTCGGTAAACCTTTTTGACAGTTGTAATGACTTGTTACGATCAATTACTAGTTATTGCTCCTATAACAAAATAAAATGCGAACAACCAATTTTTCAAAATTTTAATCGGGTTCCGTCAAAAGTGTCATTACCGGTTGCACAAAAAGAAAATATATCCATGGAAATTAAAAGTGGTATAACGTGTTATAACTGTCGGGAACGAGATCACTTGTCGCGAAATTGTCCTCAACCACCAAAACGAGAAAGATGTGCCAAGTGTAATAAAACGGGTCATAAAACAGATAATTGCTTCTTGAATAAGCAAACGCAAATTGCAAAAACGAATTGCAATAAAGTTGATGAGGTCGAAGAAAAAGTTGCAACAAAGTCGGTTAAAATAAACGGTATACAAATGCAGGCGTTCATTGATTCGGTAAGTGCACGTACATTGATTCGAAAAAGTGTCGCAAACAATATTGAGCCTAAAGAAGCATGAATTTAATTAAAAGGATTCGGTGGGGGGCAGTTTATGTGCGTGTCAAAAGTGAAAGCCAATATTTATATTGATGGACATGTTTCTGAATCAAACTTACTAATAGTCGATGACGCGTTTATGTAACACGATGTACTATTGGGTCGCGATATGCTATGCGCGGAAGGTAAACAACTCGTTATAAGTGGCGACCAATGTTGCTTGCAAGCAAAAGTTTCGACCATTGGTGCTAAAACTTTGGCCGATGGAGAATTCGCTGATTTGAAAAATATTCTCTCTTGCTATAAAAATCGTTTCTCTTGCGCGGCATCGGGTATCGGTAAATGCAACGTGGTCAAAATGAAAATCAATTTAACCACAGATTGCTCTGTTTATATGAAACCATATAGATTGCCGTTTGCAAAATATGCCATTCGGTCTGGTCAATGCCCCTGCGGTCTTCCAGAACATGATGACGGAAGTTGTAACATTAGCAAAACCCGGCACAGCAATTGCCTATTTAGATGACGTGATAATTCCTAGCAAGACGGTGGAGGAAGGCCTGGAAAAGCTTGAGCATTTTAGAAAACTGTCAGCTCTCGCTTAGACTCGACAAATGCAATTTTCTGAGCAAAAATATCGACTTTTTGGGTAAGTGCTAACGGTATTGAACCAGCTGATCAAAAGATAATAGCAATAAAGGGGTATAAGCGACCGACGACTCCAACCGAGGTAAGACGTTTTTTGGGCTTAACTGGTTTCTTCAGGAAATTCGTAAAAGATTACTCCTTGATTGCAAGACCCTTAACTAGACTTACAACGAAAGCAGCTGAAGAAACTCTTCTTGGGGCGCCGAAGAACAGAAATCATTTGTCGACTTAATCTCAGCTTTATGTAGTGAACCTGTTTTGACGCTTTATAATCGCGCAGCTTTGCATGAAGTTCACACTGACGCGAGTAGTCTAGGTTTAGCCACTGTTTTACTTCAGTCTGATGACGGAGGACGGACTTGGAAGGCAGTAATGTTTTTCAGTCGGTATTGTACTGCTGCAGTATCGCACTATCACAGCTATGAACTGGAGGTTCTAGCTGTGGTTGAGGCGCTTCAACGTTTTCGAATATACCTTGTGGGCAAGCACTTTAAGGTTGTAACAGACTGTTCAGCTATAACCAGTGTCAAAGACAAAACTCCTCTTATCCCT